>JAVKPL010013426.1:0-75637 GCA_032173675.1 Gastrolobium villosum | reverse complement strand
GAAAAAGTACCATTCCTAATACTGAAAGTATATCCATCTTGTTCTAAACAAGAAATTGAAATAATGTTTCTAGAAATTTGCGGAACATAAAGACAATTATTCAAATGCAATAAAAGGCCCGTGGGCAAAATAAGGTCAGCATCTCCAACTGAATGAGCAGCAACTCTTGCTCCATTACCAACGCGGAGATCCACCTCGTTTCTATCCAATCTCCTTGGGCTCCTAAGTACCTGCAACATATTGCAGATATGAGAACCACATCCGGTATCCAATACCCATGAGGATGGATTAGCATAAGAATAATTTATCTCAATCATGAAAATACCTGAGGCAGAAGCATCACCATGCTTCTTGTCCTTCACATTGTTCAGGTAGTCTGGACAATTCCTCTTCCAGTGGCCTTTCTTGCCACAATGGAAGCACTCAGCATCACCCTTGTCCTTAGGTGCCTTCTTACCCTTCTTCTTGCCCTTCTTCTTCTTGGATTTTCCTTTGGGCTTAAGGGGGTCACCTTTTGCAGGCTCCTTACCCTTTCCCTTGGCCTTGCTAGGCCCACCAATCAAAAGAGCCTGTGTCCTATCCTTCTTGATAGACACTTCAGCTGTTGTTAACATGCTTAACAACTCAGGCAAGCTCACTTGCATCCCATGCATATTGTAATTCATGATGAATTGACTGAAGGAAGGTGGAAGTGAGGTGAGGACTAAGTCATTACTTAGCTTGGCATCCATGATGAAGCCTAGGTTTCCTAGCTTCTCAATCAGCCCGATCATCTTGAGAACATGGCTGCCAACAGACATGCTCTCAGTCATCCTACAAGAGAACAGTTCTCTTGAGGCCTCATACCTCTCATGCCTGCCTTTAATATCATACAACTCCTTGAGATGTACGATAATAGAGGGAGCATCCATATGCTCATGCTGCTTTTGCAGTTCAGGCGACATGGATGCCAACATGATGCATACTGCCATCACATTGTCATCCAAGTGTTGTTGGTGGGTTACGAAATCAAATTCCGCAAACCCTTCTTCCCCTTCCCGTGGAGCTACGGGTATTACAGCATCTAAAACGTAGGCAATCTTTTCGGCCCTTAGAACTATTCTTAGGTTCCGATACCAGTCCATAAAATTCGAACCGGTCAGTTTATTCGTATCGAGTATTGAACGCAGTGACAGTGGATTAGTCATACTATAAGCTGAAAAGGATGTAAAGATAGTTTTAGTTAATATACGGTTATGTAGTTAAAAGCAAATTATTAAAGACTTGAAATAATTTGCCCCTCCCACTATTTTATCTAAGTCAATGACCCTTCCTTTTGACTTAGGGTTAATCTACTTTAGATTTTACCTTAGTGGGATTAAGAGTGCGATTATTTATTTTAACCTCCGTCTGAGACCGCAAGATTAATTTAAATAAAGGGTTGATCTTTATCAACAGTATCTCATACCCTCTCTTAACATTAGGTTGACAACTCTTTGTCACTTAGTGGTGCATCTCATGCAACCAACCTAGCACCATTACCCTAAGCACATAAGCCCGGTTGTGCCTGCAACTTATGTCTTAGTTAAGCATTAAACCAGCACCCTAAGTGTTTTACACTTCAAACACTACTCTAGCCCAACGAAATAGTGGGTCCCAACTGAGTTGTGGAGCACCACTACGTAGAAGAGTTTTGAGTAGCATTGGTGGTGGGAGATAATCATATGCTTAATTATTTATTCCTTTTAAGGGTTCCTTTTATCTTGGGGTTAATTAGGTCCCATCAAACGCATATTGTAAGTTATCATGCTAGTCGTTACCTATGTCAAACATCTATCGGTATACACTAGTCGTTATTGGACAAACATAATAACCATACAAACGCGATTTGTCCAATTTATGCATACTAGACGTTCTAATCATACATACATATAAACAGTTTATGTTGAGATAGCCATGGTGCTCGCGCTTTTGTCCTTTTTGCTTCTTTAAGCAACGGCCGCTTGTCGTCTATACGCCACTAGCCTATTTCTCTAATTACAAATAATTAAAGAAACTCCATAACACTTTGGAGGAACAAAATTACAAAATTTAAATTACAAATATACTTGTAAATTAAAATGCGCGATTACACATAAATTTAAAATTCAAAAAAATTCAAATCCGGGCACCATGACCATCCCCTTCCTGTTTGTACCTGAAAAGTTCAAAACTTGCAAACACAAACATTATATTATCACATAACATTTTCACATGTATTTTGACATTTAACATTTAAACATCAAAATAACATCAAGATTCATAATCTTAAATTTCTCATTGGCCGAATTTAAAAACAATTTCAATTCAAATTTTGTTAATTCTTTCTTAAAGAAAACAAAATTAAACCATGCATGTAGCCACATATCCCTACATGGCCGAATCATATATAGGTAACTATATGATAAATTTTTCACAAAATTTCATGCATATAAACATGACACAATTCATGGAGAAAAATAAGAAATCATTCAAGGTACTCTCAGTACCCTCCATGGCCGAATCTACCCTTTCAAAAAGGGTGTTCCTTTTAGAACTTTCATAAAGAAAAGAAACTAAACCATGATGCATAATGTTTTATGAACACAGAATCAAATTTTCATGTTCATAAAAACAAAAACTTTAACACTTTAAAGGATTTGTGATTCAAAATCCACATGCAGAATTTAAACTTTAACCCTTTAAAGATTTTTGACCGTGAAAGACTCTTTTCACAAACAAGGTACCATCACCCGTCGATGGTAAAGCAACCGGGCTCTGATACCACTTGAAAGTAAACTGGCCTTTGAAGGCCGATGCATGTAAGGTGTAAAACAAAAATTTTACTGCGGAACATACATGCACTCATAGATTCATGCTTTAAGACAGCATGATGTTACCTTGTTTTGGCCTGATCAGTCAGGGAGATGAGATGTCAGGCTTGAAGGGTTCAAACCCTCTAATGGTGATCCACACCACCGTTCGTCTATGATGCAAGAACTCTTTCTTGAAAGCCACCAGATGAACACCACAATGAGGCTTGCTATGCGCACAAGTGGTAAGGGTGGAGGCTAGGTATCCTGTTTGGAAAGGTGTACTGAGCTACCCTACAGAATGGTGCATAGAGGAGGAGAGTTGGCTTGGTTTTCCAATGAAACCTAAGGTGAGGAACATGTCTATTTATGCGCACCCTTTGGAGAGGAGGAGGGAATTCATTCATTCAAAATGAAAAACAAACTTTCAAATTTCTTTGAAAGTTGTGCATGAAACAGTGTGATAAGGTGGAGCTGTTGCAAAACAAACTTTGCCAACAACCTCCAATCTTATCCACATGAATTTAAATTCAAATTAATTTAAACTTAAATTCATAAACTATCATATAGTATATAGTTTTCATGCGCATAATTCAGCCCTATAAAGGGTCCAAATACATTGAGCAGTTGCATTCAAAATTTGAATCAACTTACCCACTGATTCCCTCAACCACCAAATCTGAATGGAGGTTTGTTTTAAGTGATAAGATAACACCCTTATCACTTAAAAGTGGCGCACCAAACAGCCTAGGGAGAGCCTCCAAAGATGCTTCTTCATCCAAGGAATATGCTCCAATAAGATCCTGTCTTATCCTTTTGTTATGAAACAACTTTTCAAAACCAATTCAAATTCGAATTCAAACACTAGAATTCAAACGTTCAAACAGTCAAATTCAAAATTCAAAATTTCAAATTTCAAATTCAAAATTTTAAATTTCAAATTTCAAATTTCAAATTCAAAATTCGAATTTCGAAATTCAAATTCTAAATTCAAATTTCAAAATTCAAATTTCAAATTCAAAATTCGAAATTCAAATATTTGATTATTAATTTAACTAATTAAATTAATTAGTAATGGCTTGGACTATCCAAGGCCATTACTAAACTCCATGCACCACCCACCCATTTAGGTGGGCTTCCAAACAGCTTGTTGGGCTAATAACATTATTAGGCCCAATACCTTTAAAGCTAGTCCATCATAACTACAAGGTGTTAGTGTGTGACCCATTAGGTCCAACTTAGCTACTGACATAACTGGGCTTGGGCCCAACAAGCCCACAACCCAATTAATGACAACACAGAGCACTAGCAATGCTTTGTTGCCCCTGAACTAGTCAGATTAATGACTTGATCATCCTATTGCACATATTTGGTTACCGTATGTATTTCCCTTCGTCTCGGTTATCTTCCCGTTAACCTAGGGTAAGGAAATGTATCAACCCCTGCGGTTTAGGGTAAGCTTTATTCGAAATAGGGAATCTTCAATTTACTGACTCTAAAGGCAGATCATCTCATGATCTCTTTTACTATGCATAGATTCCCGAGTCCCTGTAAATGTCATCCCGATTTCTCCGGTTTACAGATAACCTAATCTCTCACAGAGATTTGACGAATTCCTTCAGCTTATTACCCTAGCCCTGTGCCCTTTAAGGACACGCCCAACAGTATACCTATGAGTCTCCATGTTTCAGGCAGACGAGGTATACAATCAAAACATGCCTTCAAGAACACAGTCTAGGTAATAACTTCTGGTCTAAGGAAAGACACACCCAAACATAAAGAGATTACTCTAATGACACTATCTGTGAGATTTCCTCATAGAGTCTCTTTTTGGGTCTGTTCAGTGCGAGCTATACTCTTATAGGTCCACCCACGACTTTAGCTAAGATATCTCCATATCTGCAGCTCATGAGGTCTTTACCTTGTATCCATATACAAGTAGATAAGTTGTACTAGTCTTTACTCGAGATCACTGATCCCCAAACTCAGTGTCTCTAGACTAGGAACATATAATTAGGAATAGACATGCAATATCCTTGAATCCTCATGATCGTGATCTCATCACAGATACTCAAGAGATACCTGTTCTATTCCAAGGGGTTTATCCAGTTCATTCATATAATATTAACAGTAATATCGAGACACAATATGAAACTGAATAAATAGTGCTTACATTTATTTGCGACAAATAAAGTTCTACATCTAGTGTCCTTTATTTAATCAAAAGATTGTCTCTAGGACACCCATATGCTAACATGGTCAACAAGGCAACTCAAGTTCAGACTTCAACAACAATTGATCCCATCACTGATTGCAATTATCTTAATAAAATAAAGGGAAATGATTTTAACCCTATAGAATTGGAGCTTTATGAATCGACTCAAAAGAGAGGCCGGAAGTAATTTTGATGCTAAACGATTACACAAAATATGTGGCAAAAGCCAAAAACAAAAAGGTTGATTATTTATTTATTTTATTTTTTGATCCCAAGCAAGCACACAAAAAACATATAGAAATTGGGGGTGGGGCTATTTAATCTTGTAGCACATTGGAACAACCCATTACACTAAAGATTCACTCTCCACCTAGTTTGCAACTTGATAGGCACCATACGTAAAATGTTTAGCTACCACTATATAGAAGGAATCAGTAGAAAAGGAACTCATTCACTCACCTAAACTGGTGTCATTTTTTGCCACCCCAAAATTGTTTATTAGGAATAATGAGAAGATAAAAGTTCAAGGGAAAAAATGAACACTGAAATGATAAGGAACCTTGTAAAAGCTCCAGCTTCAGCACTTTTAAGCTCATCTCAAAATTGTGAAAGAGGTAGGCTGTACCCGGGTACACACTTATGTACCCGGGTAAGTAATGCAAAGATTTTCCAGAAATGCATACATCTACCCGGGTACACACCTATTTACCCGGGTAGGTCAGAAAATTCAAAAAATACCCGGGTACGTAGGTGTGTACCCGGGTAGGCTGCGCGGTCAACGGTCAAACAGGGGCAGATTGGTGTTATGTTTTTGGGTGGGGTTAAATTTTCGTATTAGTTATAAATGAGGGTCAAATTAGTAATTATTTATTAGATAAGGGCCATATGGGTCAAAAAGCCGAGTTTGTTACATGTAAATCTTTTTATTATAATTTTTTCTTTCAAACCCTTATACCCCAATCATCATCTTAACCTCGATAGCTACCACCATCGAACCACCGTAGCCATCTCCCTTCACCGCACAGCCCCCACCGGTCACCTCCTACCCCTCACACCAAGATCCAGGGAATACGGAATATATATATATAGGTTACGGATATGGTGCAAGCATCACAACTGCCGCCCCAGAAGATCTCACTAAGAGATTCTCAAGCATCTCAACAGCTTGGAACAGTCACTGATTCAGGGCGCTAAAGGTAGATGAGATCTTAACAAAAGGGCGGTTACATCCGACTAAAATGGGAGAGTTCAGGGGACCAAAATCTAGGAAGATAATCCTATAAATAAGAGTTCAAACATCCCAGGTACTCACTTTTCGAATGATTAGCTTATCCCATTCACATTGAGCACACACCACTCCTTGGTTGTAAAACCTATTGCTTGTGCGCAGTGATTGGGACCTCGGCTTTAAGCCTAGTATACAATTGATATACACCATCTCTGAGCGCATACCATACGGTATAGCAATACGGTCTATCTTGGACCTAACATTGGCGTCGTCTGTGGGGAATCGGTAAAATTCGACTCCCATACCACAATGATGAACACTCGTTCCACGTCTAGCAACGCTCAGACATCGTCGCACCAGTCTACATTGGAGCAGATTCAGGCTACCGCCACAACCGTTTTGGTGGACGTTCAGGTCGAAGGGGTTGGACTACAGGGGCCGACTCCTAGATCCCTAATCGGCAACACAACGGCTGCAACCCGCCCACCTGCACTCCAGGAGCCACCAAACGTCACCACGATGGCCATGGGGGAAATCCTTCAACGGATGCAGGAGATGGAAAATAGATTCCTAACTCAGCAATGATTGGACGCGGAGAGGATGGCGACACTTGAAATCGAGTTGAGAAATCGGAACCCTCATGGCGGAACTGGAGGAGATGCGCAAGTCCAGAATGGAGGTAACTTGCATCAAAACGCTGGAGGGAATGCTAATGCCGGCAATGGTGGGACACAACGCCATACCGCAGCTGCAGCCGATGGAAATGTCCTGGACAATCTTAACCTTCACCTCGGCAACCAACAAAAAGGTGGAGGCCAGAACAACTTGCATGATGAAAATTACCTTAATGATGATGAGGCTAATGATAGCCCATTCACAGAGAGACTCGTGAACTTGGCCATTCCGCCAAGGTTCAAGAGCACTATAATACCCTCGTACGATGGGAGTCAGGACCCGGAAGCCCACTTGGAGGCCTTCAAGACCGAAATGTTGTTTAATGGGATCACGGGACCCATTAAGACACCACAAAAAATTAAGTGTTTCCTGGAGGTCATTTTGTGGGGGTTAAAAAAATGACACAATATGTTACAATTTCTGGGAGGTTTAAACCTCCAATATTTAATTTTTTTTAGCGATTTAGATAATAATGCAGAGGTTTTGTACTGCCAAAAATATTGAAATATTTTTTTGAGCTTTTCACTTTTCTTATCTGTTATAAATCATTTTACAATTTTTTAAATGATTTTATTTTACTAAGCTTGGTTGGTCACGCGCTTCTCTTATGTTCGTCTCTTTCACTTTACCATCATCTCTCTTGGTTGGACTTCCCTTCTCCTTCACACTCTTTCTTTCACGATCTCTTATGCTCTTGGTTGTGGCGGCATTTTCATTTTTCTCTTATCACTACAAGCTAGTTGGTCACGATGGTTTAGCAACCTTTAAGAAGTTTACGGAAAAAACCCCAAATATGCAATATAGTGTTACGAAAGTAGCAAAACTTCCAAACCGATGGCTATCTTACGCTATAATTCATATTCTTTCCCTCTTCTCCCTCTTCTTTTATCTAATGCTATCTTTTCTCAAAGCGCACAGTGTGGTTGTCTTGAAGTCTCTCGAATTTGATTAAGCAAATCTGATCTTCTTCTCCATTGCCATTGTGATGATTGTAGTTGATGCAATGTCGACTGGTTATATTGGCAGTGATCCTGATATCAGTGGTGGTGGAGGACTGGAGTTGCTGTGGTAGTGAAAAAACAGAATGGATCCAATTAAGAATTAAGAATTTCAACAAGGTATATTTGGGTTAAATTTAGATTCAGTAAAAATTAGGATTCGACTTTGTAGAATTAATTTTTTTAACCATTCAACTTCGCATAATGAGATTAAACTCTGAACATCTTTGCGATTTTAGCTCTTTGTGATTTTTAGTAAGTCAGTTTGCTTTTGCAGTTTCTTCTTTGTCTTTCTATAAGATTAATAAGCTTCTAATTTAGGGTTAGTTCTGGTACCTTTTTAGTAGCATGCAATGGTGTTACTTTTTCATACTACTTTCATTTTTAAAATGCATTTCATGATTCTATTTCTGTGTTTATTATGTTTTGATCCTTTGAGATAGTGAACATTGACATTCTATTTCTTAAACATTAATCCTATCCTTTTGGTTGATGGTAATATCCTGATCCATATGTTTCAATCATTTTTTTAACTTTATTCAATGTTGTTAAATTTTTGTACATAACTTGTTCGATGAAAGGTGTAGATGGTTATTATTTGAGAAATGACTACTATCTCATTTGCATGTCATATTAAACCTTTCTAAAGAAGTTTATTGACTGGGAAAACACAGCTACAAAGCAAGTTGAGATTCCTTTCAAGCCTGCTTATGTTCTTTTGCAAGTAACTTGTTAACTCCTAAAAACTCGATATAGTGAAATAATTGTATTAGGGATGGGTGATACTAAGTAATTATTTTTATTCGTTGGAACTTTTTTACTCTCCTCTAGTGTATATCTAGCTTATAACTTGCATGTTCTTTATGAACTTATTGATGGCACTCACGATAGAGATTTCAAATTTTTAACTATACATCATGGAGTGATATATGTACATTGAACTCACAATTACTTATGTAATATTCAATCTTATTTATTATGCACAGTAATTTTTTTCTAATCTCATTTTACTTTAAGAGAAGTTAGCTTTTGTACTGTTACTTTGACAATTTTTTTTGGACTACTTGATAATTCATCTGCTCCCACAGACAAACTTTTATGAACATAAGCGGAGTTCACTTTTCATTTGATGACATTGATTTTGTTTTGTGGCCTAAAAATGGAGGACATATGGATGATTGAATGCACATATTTGATCTGATGGTTAAGGATCATGTGATCTTATTGTTTGTTAAACAGGGTTTTGATGAATACATGAATTTGGTTCTGGATGATGCTGAAGAAGTGAGCGTCAAGAAAAAGAGCAGAAAGACATTAGGTATGCTAAAGTTTCTCAATTTTTGTTCTTTTTGTCCTTGCCACTTTCTCATGCATTTCCCGAAGGATATTATTGTTTTGATTAGGGAGGATCCTTCTTAAAGGAGACAACATAACTTTAATGATGAACACGTAAGTGAAATTAAAATTGTACTCTCATCTGTTTAGTGGTTTTCTTTTTCTAAATTTAAGTGAAATAATTTCCTCTTATAAATTGCAGGGGAAAATGATGATGAGCACTCTCGAACAGTTGTAAATTGTATGTCTTATTCAACAAGGAGGCAGATTTATCTTTCCCTCTTCAGTTTTATTACTTTTCTTGTTAACATTTTGAATATGATGTGTGAGAAACATTATGATGTATGACAGTATGAATATTTCGTGCACTAGTCAAATTCTTAGTTGAGCATATTAACATGATTTGTTGGTCTGCATAATTCCGCTTTCTTTTGGTCTGTATAAATATCCAGATTTCAGCATCGAAACTAACTATATTATGATTTAGAAAGTATAACATTTTGCCCATTGATTGACTTTGCCCTCTTATCATATTATATCATATCATATTCAATCATTTAGAGAAGTAAAGTAGAATGATTTCTTTAGGACATCTGGTAGTTGTATTTGCTAAGATTTTGCAGAAGACAAATGCACAGCATGCATGATAATGAATTAAGGGAAAACTATTTGCGCTTTAAAAGGATATAAGTTGTGTCCTTTTTGTTTTTTTACTCTATACTCTTGATGGTACATAGTTATAGCATGAAAAGTTATAGCATGAATGATGGCCATCTCCAACTGGTAAGTTAGTTTGAGCTCTTTAATTTGAGTAGATATAATTAAATATTCATAGTCTTGATTCACTTCGTTGTCATTATTATAGTATTTCTTCTTGTTTGACAGTTGAAATGGAAAGAGGCAACAACTCGCATTATGTTATTCGTTCTCTCCACATTATTCACAGAACACAAGGCAATTAAAAATCTTGGAACTAGAACAAGCTACACAAGGTATATTTGGAACTAGAACAAGATACTTTGTTTCTACTTTATTATTTGTTAATATAACTGTATTTTTATAATATATAATTAAAATTATATTTATTGTTACAACTATAAATTAAAAGATTTATTCAATCAGTGACTTAATGTCCAATCCAACTTAATTAAAACGGTTGAGTTGCTTTCGGTTAATGATATCATCATAGTCGTAGAGCTCACGTGCTAAGCACAGGATGATGGGAGTACACAGCTATTTCATTCATAAGTTATTAAATGATGTTACAAAAATCCTTGGTGGGTTATATAATAAATAAATACAGTTACATAATTTTTAAAAATAATAAATGAGTTTTATACGGTGACTCATGCTATTCTCTATGTCCTTTTTTTGGTGTGAATGCTGCTTTGTTCTGAGTTGTTTTTTTTTTTTTTGGCAACAATTGTTCTGAGTTTGTTGCATGCTTGCATTCATTACAAAAGTTATGTCAAATAGTAGTTCCCTTGTTTTTCTGTGTGCTATAACAGGCTAATTAATATTTAGTACAATATTTCCACTCACTGATTGCAAGATGAACCAATATTTCCACCCACTAATGTAGTTTGCAGCAAAGATATGCCTTTTGACATCATTCAGAGACACTTGTTTAATCGGAATTATGCCACTCTATGAAGCTCCGAAGCGTGGTAAGATTGTTATCATCATTATTATTTACCTCAATTACTTTAATCAGTCTTAAAAATTTAGAAGATTATGTACATGCAAATCTTAATAAAGGTGACATGTTTTTTCAAGAGTTTTAATATGTAGATTTAATGAAGTTAATGTGCATCAGAGGTGTTATGGATTGTCCTCCTTGAAATATTCTGAAATCTAGTAACGTATTTCCAGAAACAGTTTATGCTTTTTCGTAATGTGGGATAAAAGCGCATGCTTCTTGTAATTAATTCAATAATTTCATAGGACTTTTAGTCTAAGGCCCAAAAAACCTAAACTAAATTAATTCAAACAGTTAACTATCATGGCTATCAATTTTTCTTTTTTGTTAAAATTATTTTGGTTAATGTCATAAGATGCTCTATGTTTCGCAGGATCAGAGGCAATGTTTGCATACCTCGGCCATTTCTGTTAGGTTACATTTTAAGTGAGATTTATTTCTCACATAATTTTGTAATGCAATTTTATCTAAATGTGAATTTGTCTTGTAGAACTTCCAAATTTTGGCCTGGATGAATAATTATCAATTTTTAATAACTTTTAGTTTTTAATTCAAATATTTGGAATGAATTCTTTTTTATCCTTTTGAATCTACCTGGTAATGATTTTTTTTTTTAATTTTTCAACAAATTTGTGGGGGTCTGAAGCCTCCATAAAATATTTCAACAAATTGTGGCATTGCACATAAAACCGCCACAAAATATGTTGTGGCGTAGGCAAAATTGGGGGTCATGGAGGATGCCACAAATGTACTTTGTGGGGTCAAAGATCTCCACAATATGAAAATGTGACCCCCACAAAATGTTTGATTTTTTGTGGTGAGGCCAGAATCTTCGCAACGACGTTGACAGGACAGGCAATGACCTGGATAACTAGGCTTCCCAGGAATTCGATCGACTCGTTCGAGGACTTGGCCCGGACAATCGTCAAATTATGTAACTTAAAAAATAAAAAAAAATAAATAAATATATATATATATATATAATTATTAATTTAAGTAATAATAAACTTGTTCCCTTTAATAACCAGATCTCAAATTTTAATTCTGATAATAATAATAATAAAAATAATATTGGAAGAGTCGTTAAGCAACCTCAATATAAGTATATCTGTATATGTAGTACTCGAAGCGGGTTAAACCATTTTTAACTATGTTGTAATGACTTTTAATGACATACCATTAATTCTTCTAAAAAATGATGTACCGTTGGCTGAATAAATGCAATAAGCTTAATACGATGTCATTTTTTTGACAAAAATTATGGTGTTTTTATGATTTTAATTTATTTCACGATTATTATAATTTTTATAATTATGATTTTTAATCTTTTAATCCCAAAATGACTCTCATTTTGAGAGTAAACACAGATAACTTATTTACATTAAAAACATAAATATTTTTCCGATGAATAAATAAATAAGGGGAAGGTTATACGTACAACATTTTCTTTTTACAACCTCTTACAACCATATCTTATCACTGTTAATTTCCGTCAATCAACAGTTATCATTTTCGCAAATTAAACTCATTAATTAATTATTAATTCACAATAAATGATAACCGTTGATTGGCAGAAATCAAAGGTGATAAGATAAGGTTATAAGAAATTGTAAAAAAAAAAAATTATAAATATAACATTTGAGAATATGAAGCGAACACAACTAAATATGCTCATTCCTTAATAAATACATATGTAACGTTAAAATAACCAGATAAAAGAAAACAGTTGAGAAAAAAAAAAAAAAAAAACCATTTGATACTAATCGATAATATTACACCCCTTTCATAATTCAGAACCAAGAACGAATACTACAATTGCATTGCAGCATGAAATTACAACAAACTAAAAACTTAAAAGTTTTCCCTTGAGAATCTGAAGCGAACACAACTAAATATGCTCCACTAATAAACGGTAGCATTTTATATTAATAATTATTATAATATATGAAGAAAGAGATTTTTAAGGGCATTTGTGTCCTCCTGATCTTGTCTTCCAGTTGTTGTAGCAAGGGAAACTTTGCCTGTTGTTGCCATCTAAACCAGGAGGAACACAGAGGCATTTGGCACAGCATCTCTGGCAGTAAAACATGCATCGCTTCTTGTGTCCTTTTGCTGAGCAACAGTATGTGCACTTTGGGTTGCAGTCTGTGTAATTGCACATACACACACACAATTAGATTGGTTGAAATAATGGGTCATTGGATCATTTGTTAAATCAGGGGGTCATTGCGAGATTTACATAAATTTAAAATTTATATTTCATATTTTATTTTATTTTTAAAAAATCATGACATAATAATAATAATCATTGGCATTCAAAAAATAAAGTGAAAAAAGAAAGTGGAATAAAAGAAGGAAATTAATTATCTGTATGAGATAATTAATTAACAAGACAAAATAGTAGGCTTTATTATTTATTTATTTTTTGAAAAAGTAATGGACTTCACTACCTTATCTTTGTTGCATGAGATAATAGATCAAAAAAAAAAATTAAAAATTAAAAAAAATTATAACAAAAAAAATTGTAAATTTAAATTTAAATAGTAAAAAGATTGTAAAAGAAAGAGATAAGAAGAAATGAGTGGCCTACAGCGTCCCAAACCAAAAAGTAAATCTCTCTCTCTCTCATCTTCTCTTTCTTCACCGCAACATGTTTTTCAACTTTTCTCTCTTTCATTGTGTCTTCCTTTCAATGGCCAGAGATCATTGTCTCTTCATGGCCGATCTTTCTTTACTATGTCTACAATGTTCGGTTTCATACAAGCGATTTTTTATTTTTTAACCCGACAAGTAACCGATTTTAGTAAAACTGGCTGTTTCACTAGGATTCACACCAGATCACTTACATCTTCAATCTATTATTATACTCAGACCGGTCATATGACCGATTTTCGGTTTGAACCGCTCGATCCGATTTTTATAACACTAAATAGTAGTTCCTTAAAAGCTTCGTTAATTAAAGGATTAAACAGAACTAAACATATTTAGATTTAGATTTTTTTTTTGTTCTAAGTGAAGGGCCGGCTTGGCTCAGCGGTAAACTTGCTTTGAGTAATATTTTTCCGAAGAAAGAGTTATCATTATCAGGGAACGGGTTGAATTAATTTCCTTTTTATTCTATTCCTAAATTCTTGAAATTTAAGTATTCAATCTTTGAATCAAAGTTTTTATAAAATTTGTATTAAACAAAAATAACAGAGGAATATCTAATCACAAATGTAACAATTATAAGGTACTGGAATTCTTGAATCATGGATTTTTCTAAAAAATATCGCATCCCTGCGTTTTTACACTACTAAGGCACTTTTATTTCAGAATTTGAACTGCTATGGCTATTTTAGCTGAAACTTCCCAGTTCCAGTTTTAATCTTTAGAAGGGTCTTTTCCCAGAGTCTTCTAAATCTTCAAGAATTATATCAAATACCTCCTTGGGTTATCCCTAACCTCCAGGGTTTAATTAGCAAGAATGCATTCACTTGATTTTCCAATCATAGCTCATGCAAAAATGTTCAAGATTCTTTCCCAAGATTTCTTGAAACTAAGAGAGTTGCTAATCAAATGAAATAAAAAGATGTATAACAGTGTTTAAAAATAAAATAAAGGAATCATCCAATCATCTTGAATTCCAGAAAAAGAAACTTAGAAATTCATATTAACAACAAATGAAAAAATAAATTCTAAAATCGAAATTGACATGCATTACCAACTTAGAAAGAGAAGAGATCTCAAAGTAAGAAACTACAGACTAGTGCTTCTTGAAATAAAAAAAAAGTCCTAACTACTCAGATTTGCAGAATTTCAAAGCTCGCATGCGTTTGGTCTTTGATCTCTCCAGAAAGAAGCTTGTTAATTCCCTTTCTTCAAGAGCCAGAAGACTTAATACGCCAAGTTTAACAAAATGTTCCAGAAAATTCTAAAGAAAATTCACTTTCAACTAAAAAATGAATATCACAACCCAGAAAATGCCTTTTTAACTAAAAAAAAAAACTAAAACTAAAACTAAAATGCTATCTGTCCATCCATATCTTTCTCCATCCACTGGTTCAGATTTGTTCTCACTTCCAAAAAGCTTGTCCACATATCACTTTTTCTCCAAGAAAAATGATGATTAAGTGAGTAAGTCATCCCTTTAGCACATTTTCTCATTTTTACCATGTTGGGCTGAATTGGTGTTATTTGGCCCAATATTCTGCACTTCTAACCATTCTTTAGCCCAAATGTTATAAAGATAAGTCCATTAAAATAAAAGAATTTATTGCTAACAAAATACCCCAAACTTAGAGTTTTTCTTGTCCTCAAGCAATCGAGAAAATATTAATTCAGAAAGCACATTGTTAGCATTTTTCTTTTACCATTTGAATTCATCAGTCAAGCAATGTAATGACTTTACAGTCCAATTCTCCATTTATCACATTACATGTCAACCATTAACATCAATCAATCATATTGTCTTTTAGTATCAATACCAACCAGCAGTCTAGTCCAAACTAAGTTTTAAATTAAACAAACAGCACACTATGTCACAATGCATGTCAAGCAGTCACTAGACATAACTCATATCAGTCAATGTTGTGCACTCAATTCCTCACAACGTAATTTTACTACTCATCTCTCTTATTTTTCATTAAGGACAATCACTCTTCATCAACTCTACATGTTGTGCCTAACATACAATATTGCCTAGACACTTGATGTCTAATGTGGCATTTCCATCAATGGGGCTTTTAGGCTTATAATGGTGCTGGGTTTGGATATTTGTTTTTCTGCACACTTGGCTAATTTTGGCTGACCTTAAGTGTCTAATTAATCCACATCTAGCCTAGCAAAAATATTGTCTAAGTAAGTTAAAGGGAACTGCTTGCTCTTATTTTACTTTTTTTTTATTTCTTTCCAGCCTCATTTTTTATTTTTTTATTTTACTTTCACATTCAATTCGCTTTCCTTTTTTTTTAAACAGGGGATTTTCTATTTTTCTTTCTGTTTTGTTTTTCCCTTTTTATATCCTCTTTTTTTATTGATCTCTTCCTGATCACCTTTTATATTTTTCTTCCATTTATAACCACTCTATTCCAGCTAGCTTCCTTTTACCTTACTTATTTTCTTGCATTGTAGCCTAGTGAGAATTAACCAAAGACTAAGGCTTGCCTAAAAGGATGGATTGGGGAAATTGGCTTTTGAAATCATGGGTATATAAATAGAAAATAAAAAGGTTCAGGCTCAAATAAGGGATCAAGGGATTAAAATTAATTAGAAAGGTAAAGCTTTTTGGCTCTAGGCTAAACAATTTGAAACAAGTGCCCTTATCATGTGGAAATAAACACACTAGTCGCCTAGGTGTAATGTAGGCTAAGGAACCCAATGTAGAGTGACCACTCAGCAAGAAAGTATATGTGTTTGGGTCCAAATCCTCACCAAGGTTTTTATTCAGTGATATAACATGAACTAAGTTGAACCATGTTAGGACTGCTCTCATGGAGTGTAACATAGATGATGCATGGCTAATTAATCAACTAAGAATGAATAGACATAGAGTTAATAAGATCTTTAAGATCAACACAGTGAGAACTAATGATAATGGTTGTCTCATGTATAGATAAATCAAAGAATTATTATTGTTCAAGTTAAATTGAATTTTTTTATCATTTTCAATAACTCAGGCATGCAATGTTCAAGTTCAACACAGCATGTATACCCTCTATACCCCACCCCAAACTTAAAATCAAGCTGGGTCCTCACAGCAGAACATAAATATATAAAAATAAATAAATAAATAAATAAAATAATGAATACATTAAGAACCTGGGAACCAACAAGAGATTAGGCTGCTGTTGTACTGAAATATGAATCAGTGAGCAAATCGAAAGAAAATGGGTCTGTTAATAAATACAAGCAACTCAGAAATATCAAAAGGAATCAGCAATAAAATAAAGCAAATAAAATAAAGCAAATAAATTATTATCCACAATTTGCAGTATAAAAAATGACATAATATAAGAAGTAATTTACAACTCAGAATTTTTATAATCATCAACCGAGGAACAAACACCCCTAAATGACAGTAATTTAACAAAAATATCATGTTCAGAAAATTAGACATACCACTTATGTAAGCTAAAAAAAATAAAAAAATATAGTTTGAGATGAAACATTTCACACGCACATGCAAAATTGCAAAATCAGGGAGTACCTGCATTTCTTGGCAATATTGTTGTTTTCATTTCTCACAACATGTTAGGTAAAGCTAAGATAGAGTTGAGAGTATACAGAACAAGGAAAAGAAAAAATAGGATATAGCTCAAAGCAAAAATGCAAAAGTGGTTTAAGTGAAACGAAAAGAAAAGAAAAATAAATAAAAATATAAATATAAATATAAAAATTAAAATTAGAATCCCTCACATGAAATCAAACCCAAACAATAAAAAAATTATTACAATTCAAAAAACAAAATTAATTAAAAAATAAATAAGTCTTAATGAAAAATAAATAAATAAATAAAAATTTAGATCCCAAACAATCGGAATGAGGGTTTGTGTAACAAAAGGGAATAAGGGTAACAAAATAATAAAATCAGAAACAAAATCAGGTTAAGTTTTTATTTATTTTTTATTTTTAAACATACCTGGGTTTGCGCAGTGGTGAGGAGAATTTGAGAGAAACAAACCGAGACCAGTATGTAATGAAACCCAAAAGTTCTCGCTTGAGCTTGAACGAATAATGGAACCAGCTCAAAATCCAAACCTATGCAGCTAAATTGACAGCACGCAAGGCGGTGAAGAGCAGCTAAAAAAATGGGTATTCTCGGCTGAACTTGAAGAAAGAGAGATATGGATGGTGATGAGGGTTTGGTAAAGTAAAGAAGAAGAAAAAAATTGGTGATTGTGGAGAGAGAAGAAAAGAAATGTCACTTTACTTGGGTGCAGTTGAAATGAGATTAGAGTAGAGAGTGATCACATCAAATGGTGCTTTCCCTACTAGTAGTGTACTATAGATCAGCTTAAAAGCATTTATTGGGTGCAAACCACCGTCTAAAACAACTATGTAAGGGTTGTTACTCCACTATGAATTACCAAGCTTGTATTTGTGCCAACTAGGTGACGCTGAAGTGGCAAAATGGATTGGAACAAAGAGGAAATAAAGGATTAGAAAAAAAATGAGGTGGGTTAAAGTATAAAATGGGCTAGAAACAACTGGCCCTACAACTAGAAATAATAAACAAACATATGAACCATTTATCCTTATGCAAATTTGATTTTTAATTGATTTTTATTGGGCCCAATCTAATTTGGAAAAGCCAATGACATAATCTCCTAACCTTATTTCCTTGGGTTAAATTTTTGTTGTATAACACTTTCAACATTTTAATTTCTACCCAATTCAATATATCTCTAAATTTACAACATTGGGTCATAGAATTAAAATAGACCAAACAGTGTTTGATGAGAGCCATGAAAAACTTGGATAAAACTTGGATGCAAGACACTCGCCTCTCTTTTTATACTCCTTTTGCAAAAGTAAACACTCAGTGCACATAATTTTTTTATCAAGGTACGTGCAACAACTTAATGGGGTAAGAAACTGAATTGTCCTTGGCATAAGTAGCTCACACTTACCCCAAACTTAGTGATTTGCACATTCTCAAAATGCTCACTCAGGTAAACAGAACCACTTTAACTCCTCAATCAACTATTTTTTATTTTTATTTCTCAGAACAAATTTTCCATTGGTTTTAAGAAGACAGCACTAACATATGATAGTAAAAAAAACTAAACTCCTACGTAGCATGTATACAAAACACCTATGTGACAGACTACAGATTCATGAAAACTTGAGCAAAACAAAACAAAACAAACAAAACATTCTAACTAACTAACTAAAAGCTACTGCATCAACAACAATCACACTAACTCACTAATCAACTACACTTTTTTTTTGTGTGTGTTTCATCCAACATGTAATAAAGAAATGAAAATCTTATCTTTATTCACATGCCTTGTCCAGTAATGCTTTACCCATTGAATCTTGCATGGAAACAATTTGATTCTTATCTTGAAATTCAGAACAATTTGTCTTGTATCAAACCAATTGATTATTTTCTTTTGAATCAAATCTTTCAAGAGTGGATTGGCTGGTTTAGACTCTATATGATTGAAGCTGCCTTCTCCTAAGTTGGTAGTTTTACTATTTAAAATCACATGATCATTAATCAGATGATCCAAAACAGAAATAGCAGAACAATTATTAGTTCCTCATCCATGACTTTCAAGACATTAAAAGTCATCTTTTCCTTATTAACTCCCATGGTTAATTCTCCTGTTTTAAATTCAATTATAGCATCCTCTTTAACTAAGAATGGCCTATCCAACATAATAGGCACATCCTTGTCAGCCTCAAAATCAACTATCATGAAATTTGTTGGAAAAATAAACCTATAAGTTTTTACTAATTTGTTATCTATTTTTCCAACAGGGACAATATTCTTTTCTTCTATTGCAAATGAAATTAAAGAAGAACCTGAATTTTCCATCTTAGTTGGCAAATTGTTGGAGAGACAGTGCTCTTGTTGCTGCTTTTGGAGACCTTGAGGAAATGGGAGCAATCTTGCCCTTGATAAAGGTTGAGGAATTTCAATGTTGTGCATATGCTTGTCTGATTGCTTTGATTTCAATGCTGCCCTTATTGGTTCAGCAATGCTTTCCTCTTCTTTTTCTTCTTCTTGATGTGAAGCTTGACTGGTTGATAGTTCAGTTGAAGGTGCATCTTCCTCTTGTTGCCCTTCCTTATCCATTAATTTCCTCACGGAAGATGGCCTTATAACAAGCTCAAATTGACCAACTTCTATGTCGTTCCTCAATTGGAGAGTCTTACTAGCTTCCATTTCCTCAGCTTGGAACTGGAACTCAGTTCCTTCTTAATCCGGAGCTTCAAATCTTGGTATTTGGTACATAAAATTCTGAAGCAAGTTCTCCATTCCCACAAACTAGAATTTCTCAGTGCTAAGGTGACTCTGCTTTCAGATCCTTGTTTTTTGGTATTATAGATTTTTATTTAATTATTTTGAAATTTCAGGTTTAGGTTTCATCTCTATTGAAGTTAAATTCGAAGTGCGGATCTCAGATCTGGTTTGCGTGGATCATTCGTTCTTCATCGATGACAAGTAACTCCGCTTTCTCTCTCTTTCTTTTTCTACCTTGTTCTTTGTCGTTACAGTTGTAACAATGGAGCTTTTTTGAAATTTGAAGTTACCAGCAGAAAATTTTGACGTTTGAATCTCAAGATATTCATCTTTTCTGTCTGCATTCTTTGTGTTTATATATATACATTATTTAAAAAAAAAACTTCATGTGCTTGATTATGGTTGTACTTCCAGCGATTATAAGAGAGTGTAAAAAAACTCAATATAATAATATAGGGGTGGATTTTAATTTGCTTTGAATTTGATGTATGACTTTGTGGTCTTCGGATTGTGTTCTTGCACAATGTGTCAATATCTTCTTTGACATATGCCCAAGATATTTCTTTGACGGTTCTCTAAGTTTGTGTTCTTAGCAATTAGCATCAATGTGCCTATCTCCTTTATAGTTCTCATGTATTTTTTTGTTTTTTCTGTTTATTACTGATACTGACCCCTGCATGTTTTTTCAAGTGGGGTGTGGTATACCTTAGCCACAGTCTTGTGCCTAATGAGTAAATCTATCAGTTGATGTATTTGGGACTCTTACAAATTTCTTTCTGTATTTAATGTCTTATATTTGATGGCTAATGAAACAGATCTTTTTAATTTACTTATTTATTTATTTATTTGGTTCAAGCTGCTCGAGCTTATAATGGCTTGGTACCCTCTGTGGCTTCAGGATTATCATGTTTAAATTGGAGTGATTGGTACCTTCACATATGATGTTCACCGTAAATTTAGATCTAAGAATGCTCAATTTATTTGAATCCCAGGTAGATAAACGTTGACATACCATTTACCAAAGCTGGTTTGGATTCTCTAAAAGTAAATTTATATTACGAGTAATGATCCTTGGATAGCTTTATCATGGTATACTCCTTGCAAGACTTTTATATGGACTCACATGGACCGTTAAGAAAAAAGTAGAATTAAGGTATTGTGTTTAACTGTTTGTTTTTTCTTGATTAAATTTACCATTTTTAACTGTTTGTCTTTCTTTTTCCATGAGCATATGTATTTGTTTTTTTTATGATAGTTATTGTGTGTAATTTGATGATAGGGTAAACAAATTTTATCTGTAGATCAAAATTAAATCCTTAATATTTATCCTACAATTTTGGTTATTGATAAGACATTTGAGTCCACGCGCATCACATGTTTTTATTTTTATTTTTTTGCACTTCAAGTTGGAGAGATTCAATGGCATAGCATTGACTAACATTCTGTTTTGTTTGCTATTGACAGAGTCCTTGAAGTTCAGTTCAACAATATCAACTCTTCTCGCCGCGACATTTGTTACAGTATGTTCTGTATTAGCAATCGTTGCTCTTGTAGAAGGAAAAACACAAACCCCAAGATTGTTTCCTCGTTTGGACCACAACACCTCTTTCTTCGATCTATTTACTGCAGTTCCAGTGTTATAGTCACAGCCTACACATTTCATTTTAACGTATTTACTTAGTTAGCTTGCGTTAGTGGCTTTGTTGAATATTTGTTTGCTGAAAATTTTGGTTTTGCTTGCCTTACATCCAATTTGGTTTGAGCTAGCCAAGCCATCTGACATGGCAATTGCAGTTCGAAGAGCATTGATACTTTGTGCGGTCATATACTTTTGTTATTAATTAGTATATCATACATTCTATTTCTTTTTCCATGAGCATATGTTAGGCAGCTTATTAATTTATTTATTTTTCACTTTGTATGCCTCAGATTGGATTTAGTGCTCCTCAAGGCTGCAAAAAGACAACCCTTGCCTTTGCTCTTGACTATCTTTTCTGATTGACAGGCAAGTAAGCATAGCATCTACATGACAATGACAGGACGGAAACAATTTAAGAACTCGTTCTTTGAAGCGTTCTTCATGGTTTTCCTAGTTGTGTGTAACTCAGAGAAAGGAGATGATGATGATGATAATAATAATAATATTAGAATGATGAAAGAAGGCGTGATATTTGTGCCCCACTATTCTGACTCCTTCAGAGAATTGGTTTCTGTCAGTTCTTTTAGCTAACCGTTTTATGTTTTCAAATTGGTGCAGATGGTGTCAGCTGCTGCATGATTGACATGAGCAGTATATTGGCTTAGATCATAATTTTGCTGCTAGGCTTCCTGCATGTATTTAATTTTTTCCCTGTTTATTTTTTAATATTTAATATTTTATTGTAACTATTTTGGGATACATGTGATGTTGTTGATGTTGTGTTATGGATGCAAGCCTACATTAGTTTTTAATGACTTGAAGTTGATGCATCCTTTTTTTCTTTGATTAATATCTTATATCTTCTTCTATTTGCACCTTTATAGGTAGATTATTTCGTCATGCTCTGGAAGACTCGGCCAAAATCTGTTCTTTTCAACTCTTTATCTATTATCTGTATGCATATCTTTGTTAGACCCCAAGAGACATACTTTTGGAATAACAATATCAATCCACATAATTGGTTTAGTAGTTAGGAATTTGTAATTTAATTATGAATATTATAATATAGTGAAATTCTTCTGGGATGATGACAGATCTGATAAGTGTAAGCTTTGTTCATGATGAATTATGGGAAGTCCTTTGCCTTAAGGCTGTTAAACTGGGTATGAGATATAATATGGTATTAATTATAATTTGTTGACCTTTCATATAAAAATTGTAGATTTCTTCAGTTATCCTAAATCTTATTTCTTCAGTACTATGAAAGACTTGTGAGTCATATTAATCTACTTGAAAGTTGTGAGTCATATTTTCTCATACAGGTCCTCATCCTGGACTGCTCCTATTTTGTTTTTGTGGTTTGCATGAATCTCTTATGAGACAATAACTTAAGCAGATAAATTTCGTCCACCCATGTCATTTTAATTTTTTTGTTATCACATCAACCATTTAAGTGTTCCTATTTCTTTCTTCTTTGGAAATTTCTCATCTACTTCTTTCTTTTGTACTGTAGTGTTGGGATTCCATCCACTCGCCCAAGTTGGCTTATTATTCCATGTAAAATTTAGGATAATGTAAAAATTCGGCCATTCTTTTTCTCTTAGTCTGTACTTCTATAATAGTTCTTCACATTCTGTTTCAAAATTTGAACACGTGACATTTCAGTCACAAATGACCAACACTAGTGGAGGCTGGTCCTCTCTTCTCTGCGCTAAGATATAAATTTTAAAAAACCATGGCTTAAATCACTTTTGACTGACCTGCTTAACTTCAATTATTTTCTACACTGTATATGTAAAGAACCTTGGGATACACCACCCCAAAAGCTAGCTCAGAGGGTGGGAGTGTCCAAGGCCTTATAAACCTCACATTAGTTGCACATACAACCAATGTGGGACTATATATCTCAACACGTCCCCTCACACGAGAGCCCATTGGGCTTGAAGAGTGGATGATGTAACAGGCCTAATCTACCTGTGCTAAGAGAGTCCACAAGAGAAAGTGGGGGACGGCGAGGCTCTGATACCATGTGAAGAACCTTGGGATACACCACCCCAAGAACTAGCTCAGAGGGTGGGAGTGCCCAAGGCCTTATAAACCTCACATTAGTTGCACATACAACCAATGTGGGACTATATATCTCAACACGTCCCCTCACACGAGAGCCCATTGGGCTTGAAGAGTGGATGATGTAACAGGCCTAATCTACCTGTGCTAAGAGAGTCCACAAGAGAAAGTGGGGGACGGCGAGGCTTAGCTCAGAGGGTGGGAGTGCCCAAGGCCTTATAAACCTCACATTAGTTGCACATACAACCAATGTGGGACTATATATCTCAACAGTATATGTATGTTATTCTTGCTTCTTTTCTACCTAACCCCTCTGTTTTGTTATGCGCTCATTGACAATCAACATTGAGTCTCAAGGAAAAAGGCTCAATAAATAATTTAAGCTACTTTTATGAAGTCAACAGAAAATTGTGAGATGGAATGAATGAATTAGTCCTACTTTGATAACATGATTATGTAACCATATGTTTTTGTGGTGATATAAATACAATATGTTTTTCCATGAGCTAACTAGCTAATTATGTCCTCTTATTAAGGTTGTGTTTTTGTATATTTTTTCTCTAAGAATTTGACATAATTTCTTTCTTTGATCATCTGCAACTGAAGTTATTTTAAAGGAACATTAATCTGTCCAAAATAATTTTAAGGGAAATTAGGGTAGTGTGGCATGTAGTTGCTTGATGACAATGGTGCTCTATTAAAATTGATTTAAGATATGAACCATGGTTGTTCTTCCATGTAACAATTTTTTAGTAATACATAATCAATTTGTGTCACTTCATTCTCCACCAGTCTATAGGAGCTACCATCATAAGGAGACCAAGAGATAGGAAGCTTGTTGGTTATAATACAGATTGTGAGGCTTCAATTACTGCAAGTGAGGATGCACTCATAGGTAATATTCCTCCAATACTGTTTTAATTAAAATTTCCTTGAACTTGTCAAATGTATTTGTGAAAATCATTTCCCTTCAAAATCATTACTGAATATACAAGAAGAAATCGACATGGGGTTTTAATCACTGCCTTAAGTGGTGGCACTGTTCAGTTCCATGCTTTGGTTATACTATGCTTTACTCAAAAAAAGATGTTGTTCTCCTCATTACCATTAACTCATTTGGATGTGTGGTAGAGATCTTTTTCTTTTTCTTTTTTGGTGAAAAGAGATCATTTACATCATCTTATGTGAGTGTCTTTGCAGCCCCACTTAGCATTGTGGTACGTGAAAACCCCTAGTCATTGTGCTCAAAGATGAGGACATTTTTATGTCTTGGTAACGATTCCTCAATGCATTGTGCTCTTTTACAAATTTGCCACTTAATATTCATTCTTTTTGTTTTGATACATGCAGGCATTAGAGCAGGCTTTGGATTCAGGAAAATTTATTGTCTTTTCTGATGGTCTTGTTATTAATGGGGGTTAGTCCTTTAAAAGGATATAGTTCAACTATTTGTAAATTTTAAGTGATCCATTTTTAGTTAAAATCATCTTTAGTGTTTGTAAATTCTAAGTCTTTATCAATGTGAGATTACTTCATGAGATAAAACAAATCATTGTTGAAGTTACTTTTAATGATATTTATATCCATCCCCCCCCCCTAAATTTTATTCCTTTTATTGGTTTTTAATTCTGTGAATTCAGCCACAATGTGGCTGTAATTTTTTTTAAAAAAAATAATCATTAAAATAGCCACATTTAAACTGTGGTAAATATAATCAATAAACGTAGCTAAATGAATGCTACCACACTCAAATAAAATGTGGTTAAGTAAAGCAGTAAATGTTGCTAAAATATTGCAACGCCATGATTAGCCACATTAACAAAAAGTGTGGTTGTTTTTATTAGCCACATTTTTTAAGAAATTTAGCCACGTTTCCTGATGTGGCTAAACACCAGTTTTTTTGTAGTGACACCAGCTTTTTCTGATTAATAAGCAAGAAACATTGGAAGTCTAGTAAAATTTGGCAACTCAAGTTCAGAAACGTTGACTGAGGATGATTGATCTCACATCATAGCAATTATCTGGGAAAAAAAAAATTTAAAGAGTTATTGCATATTACATTTGAAAAAACCATATACGTACATTGAGCAATATACAGCAACATTGATTTTGTACGAAATTATACGTTGACAGTATGACCAGAATTGTTAGGATTCAAATTCAGCAAAATAATTTCATTTTTGAAGACTGAAGCAATATATTCTAGAGTCGTACAAGCATGACATAAATTATAACATGATTTTATATATTAATTACTTCATTGAATTAGTCAAATATATTGAATATTTCATTAAAATAACAACTGCGTTACGCAAATCAATGCAAAAAAATTGAAAATTCAACGGCATGGTCCGGCAGTCCAACTTATGTCGCACTCAAAGCTGAACGTAACTATCTAATCAATGTTCATTTTTATTATAACTTATCAATATATATTTCAGCAATGCTTAAATTATATACCGCCATTTATTACTTTGATTGTTCAAATTTGATTCAATTAAGCTAAATCTTTAACTAGAAACTAGACTGATTCAACTTCAAACCCCACCATTGTACGAAATATATACTTCATAAGACCTTGCTTGAAACGGTAGATCACATTTGGCAGTCTATTTAAGCAACTAATTAACACCTGAAAACAGGCGTTATTAATTAGTAATTAATGAAGGTAAGTAGAAACTAGAGCAATATACCCTACTTTTTCTTCCCATTTGATTAGTTTATTGCCAAAGTCTTAAGGAAAATGATATGATATTCAATATTTCAATTAACCCTACAAGACAACAAATAAGTCAACAAAAGTTATTACATCAAGCCAAACGAACCTATTTCACCTTGAGACTGTAGGTAACTGCTAAATCATGACTTAGGAGCATGTAGGGTAAGATAGTGGTCAACATTCAACTAATTTAAAAGCCATATTTGATTAATAAGAGCCATAATATATATATATATATATATATATATATATATATATATATATATATATATATATATATATATATATGCAGATAGACATGTGCCCAACATTTGCATGTTGAATGGCTGCACGCATCTCCCGTTTACACTTGGACAATGAAGGTGTGCGACATGCACATCAATGGTCAAGCAAGTGGGGATGATGTAATTCAATTGAAACTTTAATATTTGGGCCAATTTAAAAAAAAAATAAAAAATTGGTTCAATTTACTTATGTAAATTAAGGGGCAGGTTATATTTACAAATTTTTTTTGTTTACAAATTACACTATATTCTTCCGGGAGAATACAAACTTTTGCAAACTACACTATGTTCTCCTGGGAGAACATAGTGTAATTTGTAAAAAAATTCCAAAAAATTTGTAAACGGATCCAGTCCCATAAATTAAAAGGAATTAAAACACTCACAAACTTATATTAGGAGTGACTGGTGAGCATGAACCATTCTAAAATTTAAACATTTTTTTTTGTTAAGAACAAAACACTATGACGTTCTTCATGTATAATTTATCCTAGAATCAAATATTTGTCTTAATGATAAGAAATATAATTTGCTTCTCATGTACCATCACGTGTGAATTTCCTCTTTAATAAGAATTCTCAGGTGTATAAATACGAATTTCCAATGGGTTAAGATTGTGGGGTTTTGGGTGTGGTATTGTAATGTGTAGGGGCAACCTGCAAATTGGTCTGAAAAAAGCGATTTTGCTATTGGGTGATGCAGCATTGCAGCCGACTTAATTAGACTCAACCACCCTTTTTTTTTTATCATCGATTAATTGATTATTCGACTAGAATCATATAAGCAACAAAGCTCTTTCTATTAAATTTGAATACAATTGTGTTCGACACCAACACTAATTAAGGTAAAATAATCTCTTAACAGTTGATTCACGTGTTTGGTGGTTATTCACCTATTTTAAATTGCGCTATTGGACTATTATATGTACTTTCTTTATTTATTTATACCAAAATGGAGTCTAGCCCAAACAAATAAACAAAAAATTAACAAGAAAATATATCCGTAATTGATCAGTAAAGAGGAAGGAACTTCAGTAGGTCCAGCATGGAAAAGTTGCAAGTGTTCAACTTGATTTGCTTGAATTAAATAATTTATAAGCAAATCCTTTTATAATAAAGAAGGTGGGACAGCAAGGAAACAGAAAACACCAGCTGTTGAATCAAAGGTCTGTTTGATAATGTGTTTTGATTTATTTTTTTTCTTAAAACTGTTTTGTAAAATAGTTATGGAAATAGTTATTTTATATATTTTTCTTTTTGAAAGTTAAAAACCAAAACAGAAAATAAAAACAACTCAGACATGTTCTCTAAATTTGATTCTAAAAATATAAAAACAACTCTAATTTTCAAAATATTTTTTACAAAATAGGTCTTACCAAACGAGTTTTTTAATTTTTTTGTTCTGAAAACTAAAAAATAGTTTTTAAAATCAACAATCAAACAGAGCTTTTGGGTGTTCACACTTCACATATGTTATTTAACGTGGCGATTCCACTCAATAATGATATATTACATTAGTTATTTAAAATCACATATTTTCCTAAACCTATGGCAAGAAACTAGACAGATATTTCGATAATGATTCTTTTTCTCAGCTATATATTTCCAATTTACGTAATAAAAGAATGAATATAAAGGCAATATTCTTTTTCATCCCTACCAACCTATGCTTTTTAGATTTAGGTGTTAAAGTTAATGCAAACCACGATTGCTTTACTTTCTAACGTGAGTTGTCCCATCTTCAGTTACTTTTATCCTTTTTCCATGTTGTGCTGAGTAGGGATGAAGTCAAGTACTATTTTCAAAGAAAAACAGCTAGAACATAGCTGCTGGAGGATATACAAGCTCCATGGCATGTATACCTTTGGATTATGATGAAGCAAAAGTGCTTTTGGGTCAGCTTAATGAAAAGAGCTGACCAACCAACCGCACGTGAACGTGTAGCTATTTTGTGTTCAGACCTATCTACTCTTTTGTCTTCACTCTTCGGATTCCTAGCTTTTCCTTTTCACACCTAAAACCCCTCAACCCTATTCTACCTTTACTAGCCACAAGTAGAAGTGGTAAAGTGGGTGTACCACCCCCTCCCGTCGTCAATCTGCCAAAAAATAAGACAGCTCGTCCCATTCCATTTTTTAAAGTGGGTTAAAAAATTCAGTCTGTCCCGCCTCATTTGGCAGGTTGGACGGGTTGGCCCGCCAGCCCGAGCCTATTTTACACTGACCCGCCTATGCCCACCATCAACCTACCAAAAAATAAGTTCACCTCACCCCACATTTAAGATGGGTTGAAAAACTCAGTCATCCCGTTTGACGGGTTGGCCCGCCGAATCGAGTCCGTTTTGTCAGCTCTAACCACAAGTTCCTAAAAATGTGTGTGTCACTTGCAACAAAATATTGATAAGATTTTCGTAAATGCTCAAAAGAAAATTTAATAATATAACACTAAAAATAAACTTGTATAAGACTAGCATAAATAGTACTTCGCTAATTTTGATGACCAATTAACCAAAGAGTTTGGCTTAAGTTATCATATATTATTGGAATAATTTGGTAACCGCATGCACTATATATAGAGACTAGAGAGAGCACTGTAAGCACCAAAATCTAGTATTATCTATGGCTAAGTATGCTGAAAAATATCTTGTTCCAAGTCATTTTCAATTTCCAATTCATTATCCGTATGACAATCAGATTAATAGACAAGAAATTCAAATGCATATATACTCGACAAAATAAAAAAACAAAGTTATCTTTTCAACGATTTCTCATAATTGGAAACAATCGTGTTATTTGCACTACAGAGTTTATACACTTTCTTATATTCTTAAAATATTTAGATGTGATTTATAGAACGTTTATCAATATTTAATCATTTTACACTCTGTTGACACTTTTAAATTAATTTTTATTTAAAATATGAGTTAAAAACTTAAAATAAAGTTATTGATTAAATCATTAATCAATTTATATGATTTAATAATTAATAATTATGATAAACCAATTTTGCTGACGTACACATTTAAAATATTTTTATATTAAAAATGCTTTAAAAATATCAATAAGGAGAAACACGAATGTATGTACGTTGTTTGACCTATTTGGGATCAAACCATAGCCTATTTTTCCATATGGTATATTTGGGAATATAATTCCCAATGGCCCCTCTTCCTCGAGACTTGATATATTTTATTTTAATTTTCAAATGAATGTTGCGAAAACCCCTCTCACCGCAACACTTGTTAAATTGTAGTTTTCTTTTCATTTCAAACGAGTGTCATGATTGTGGGATATTGATGGTCCTGCCCCATTTTGCATAATAATATATCTGAATGTCATAGAGTGCGAATTTTTTCCCAACTGCCACGACATCATAGTCACTGAGGTTCTTAACTACTTTGAACGGAACACGTGTCACTCCCCCTGTAGCTGGAAAAGCCTTGCAGGTCTTGTTGGTGTTGATTGCCCACGTGTCAATGACAGGGCCATAGTAGCAAATGTTCCAACAACTTTGGTCCTGCAAAATTTCTGCAACACCTGCAACATGGACTGCCACACTAGGCCAAATTCGTTGGCTTTCCCATCGACTTTGATCCCATAGGCCTGCCAATTCAGAAAAAGTAGCCCATAGTCGCTGCACAACACGGCTGCTTTGGGCAAATGAGTGGCGCGTGTGTCATTCAACCCAAAGTAGCTACCTATGGTCTACTTTGGTGCAACAGGCCTTGCAAGGCTTTTCCAGCCACCAGGGGAGTGACACGTGTCCCATCCATAGTAGCTCAGAACCTCAGCGACTATGGTACTACTAGAAAAAACCTGTATAGTGACGGAATTGCAATGGAAATTCCCTCGCTAATTTCATCCTCGCTACTACTTTCGGTCGCAAATTCCCTCGCAAAATCATTTGCGAGGGAATTTGGGAATTTGCGACCGAAAGTAGTAGCGAGGATAAAATTAGCGAGGGAATTTCCATTGCAAGTCCGTCGCTATACAGATTTTTTCTAATAGTTATGCCGTGGCAGTTTGGAAAAAAAATTACACTCCATGGCATTTAGGTATATTATTCTGAAAAAGAGGACAGTGCTGCCAATGTCCCCATGATTGCCCTCTTGCAGCACTCATTAAGTTTTTCTTTTTTTACGAGGGTTGCGACCTACCCTCTACGACACCCTCTGATTACACCATTTTCATTCCTCCACATATAAATGCCCTAACACCCCTCCCCCAGCGCATTTTTAGTACATATGTCGCATTGAGTTGGGTGTGATTTTTGGATTTTATACTATGTATTACCGGTAATACATAATGTAAAATAAAAAAGTTGCTTTTCTTTTTCTCTCTCCTATACACTAGACGCTAAGGTGGCACGCTTTTCACTTTTATTGGTTTGTCGCACATACATCCGTAGTATATTAGATTCCCCCCCCCCAAACAACACCCCTCTCATTTACTTTGTTTTATCCATCTCCCTCGTATCTATGATTTTCTTTATCCCCAGCTCACTGAAACTCTCAAATTTCTTACTTTATCCACTTCTCTTCTTTATAATGAATTCAATTATCACAATCATATATTTCAAAGGTAGAATATATGAAGGTGGATGTTTGATGATCAGACCAAAGGAATATGGATACAACACGGAACCTCATTGGATGGTCTAAAGAGAAAAGTTGTTGACAAATTGAAACTCAAAGGCAATCAATTTGTCTCTCGGTTGACCTACCGATTTTGTACAATGAAAAAATTTGTTGTATTGAAAATTGTTGATGATGATTATGTTCAATGTGTTTTAATCACAATTTGCGATGTATATTATATTTAATATTCAATTGAATCTAAACTTATAATATTCATAAATTTTACAAAGAAACATAAGATATCACACAATAAAATAATAATCGTAATCCAACCAATCTAATAGTTGGAACTAAAAATTCAACATAATCCGGTTATAACGCGTGTTAACATACAATCGTATTAAGACCACGCTTAATTGATTATGTTCAATGTGTTTTAGGAATATTTTTTTGTTAACATACAATTAATTCAATTATGACGTCATTAACCTTAGCCAAGTTGATTACTTAATCAATTTCATAAAATAACGACAGTATGTAAATTGCAAGACAACTAACTGAATACCTCATATATAAATATAAAGTGAATATCTAAAGTCGCGGACCTACAACACGTAGTCCGGACAATATCCTGATACATTAATCAACTAATGTCTGAAAACATAAAGACAAGTCAATATGGCATGGACAATTTCCATGCTCACCAAATAAGGCACGTAGCCCCAACAGCGGTCTCAACTCAATATCATGAAAATAACATAAAACATAAACAGCAACCAATATCCAGTCATGTCAGCATAGACATCAATATCTAACTCAGCTCTGGCCTCCTGCCACTAGGAGTCTCAACCCGTGGGTTCCCTGAACCTGAAATAAGCGTCCCCAAACGTGGGGTGAGATCTCTAACAAGAAATCTCAGTAAGACAAGGGGTCCTCAAGGATCTTCCACCCCAAGCTCACTTACATGTGCAATATAAGTTCCAAAAGCAGTAATTTCCAGTATAAGTTCTAAAAGTATGCAGTGCAACAGATATCCAATGCCATATGAGTTATCACTATTCTACTGGCCAGAGAAATGCAGGAATACGTCTATTACCCACATAGTAAGTACAAGGAACACCGCTTGCACCTCACCCACAGCCTCACCATATTGTATGTACTACATACTCTGGCTTACCGTATAGGTGGACTCACATGCATATCATAACAGCACATTGCATATAACAGCTCAACAACATTTCCAAAACATCAAAAATATGTAACACAGCATGCATAATCCACATCCCCATGGGACATGGTGGAACCACAACATGGCTAAACCGAGGATACGAAAGCTTACCTTGCAAGCAATCAATCCAAGCCAAGAGTCCAACCACTCTCATAGTCCAAACACAGCAGTATCACAATCTGTTATGGACCAATAATATATCATTAAATATGCATCACAAGCATGCAAGTTAAAGACCATGCCTTTCTATTACGTTTTACGTCTTAAGGCTTCCAACAAAGCCATAAGTCCTTAATCACATGATTCTGACTTAGTTCATTAATGACAGAAGTCCAACTTCCTTAATCTAGGGTCCACAAACCCATAGATCAGTTCTGCAAGAACAGTACCTCACTGTTCATCGAAATCCCAAAATAATCCGGATATATGTCGGGGGCATATCCGGATATCCCATATCCGGATATCACAGAACCCCATATCCGGATATCAACTAATATCCGGATATTTCACTGTCAATATCTGGATATTCAGAACCCCATATCCGGATATCAATATCCGGATATTTCACGACAGAATGCAGTTTATGCATTTCGCGAGATATCACACTCAAGGTTCCATTTTTAACAACTCTAAACGTTAAAGCATGCATCTTTAATCCCATTTAGGTTATCTAACACGTTGGTTACTTGTTTAACTCATTTACATGCCAAGACTCCATCTTTACATCAAGAAAACTCATGATCAAGGTTGGTGACACTTACCCCAAGCTTAAAACAGAGCAATAATGGCTCTTGGAGCTCACCAAACAGCCCCCACAGTTCTGACTTCGTAGGAAACGAAAATACCACTCAAGCAATGGTCTTTCTTCACAAAGTTTGCTTCTTGGAGCTCCAACAACCAAGGGAAGCACTCCCACGCCAACCAACTCAGAACAGCCCCTTCCCAACACACGCACAGCCCTCACAACTCAGAAAAAGACACCCTTTTACACTCTCCAATGCTCACACCCAAGTGTTTACTTGATCAAGAAGATAAACAATAATCAAAGGTGGTGTCTTTGGTGAGAAAATGAAGAAGGAAGGGAGTAGCAAGGTGGCTGGTCATAAGACTTCAGCAAGGTTCACGTAGGATAGTGTATGGCCTAGGATTTTGGGCCCAAAAGTCGTATATATAGTCATTTAAGAATTAAACACATAGTATTATCATTAATTGCTACGCTTATCATTTTAATCTCAAACTTAGGATTCTGAACATACTCAATTCTACAAGATTTATCATATTTTTATATTATTTTTCGCAACACATTTCCGATATGCGCATTTCCATAGCCAGTATCAGTTATGGCACCAGTTCTTGTTATTTTAACTTGAAACTTGTTTTACAAGTCCTATATATTATTCTAGGAACATTCATGCACTTATTATAATTTTCCGGAATACTTCACCAGTACGCATTTATATCGGGTAGCAGAACCGGTATTTGTACTTTTCGTCCGGAAAGCGACTTTTAGCATTATTACTCACTTACTATAATTATTAAAGCATCATAATAATTATTAGGGTCAATTATGGAATTATTTACTAATTATCATAATTAATTAATTAACTTCCGTAATTAACTGTGCGGGTTCTTACATAACGCAATTTCCAAACGATATGAAATTGCTTAGTTTAAACGAACATGTGACAATACAACATGAGATCTCAAGATTTGTGACATCCAATCATCTTTAACCTCACAACATGCTTAAAGATACTATTCATCATATATTTCTCAATCGACATAAGAAATAACAATAATGATGATCATTAATTATTAAAATTCAAATAAAAGTCACAAAAATCATCATCAGTTTACATGACCAAGAAAGCAAATTGATTATAACTCCCATTGATCAAGGAAATCAAAAGAATTTAAAACACTCAAAAGAAAGCTTCGAGTATAACTCCCACTAATTAAGGAAATCAAAAGAATTCAAAGTACTCATATATACAAAGGAGACTACTTTAAGGTATTAATAGTAGAACCTATGGCTAAAAAAAGGCTTTTATTCTATATGTCAAGATCCTTCCATTGATATATTATATGTGTGTTTTCATAGAATATTGAAGAAGAATTTCTATTCTCAAATTTTAGGGATCATAAAAAAATAAGACACGAAAACACATTTTTGATTTTGTAGACATCAGTATACAAAAATCTTCCGTTTAGAAAATGTCATTATGAATTTTGTTTAAACATCATTTTGAATTTTGAATTTTCGTCAATTTCTTGCTTCTTGTACGAAGTATCTTGTTCAAAATGTCATTTGAATTTTCCATTCTCATGATTCTTATCATCATTTTGTCCTATATCAAGTGTACGGAAATTGAGAAAAATATATGCTGCCCACGTTTTTATAACCCATGTGATTGCTTGTCAATTAATACATGGGTTTAATTTTCTCATGTAGGAGAAAATTTTCTCATATTGTAGATATATCTTATGTGGGGTCACATCTATTAAAAAATAAAAAAGTAAAAGAAAATATTGCACGAAAATCAAAATATCACTAGTAGGAGAAAATAATTCTCCTACAACATAAGAAAATGTTTTCCCTTAATACATAGGGACAAGATCCGTTTACAAACTTTTTGTAATTTTTTTACAAATTACACTATATTCTCCCGGGAGAACATAGTGTAGTTTGCAAAAGTTTGTATTCTCCCGGAAGGATACAGTGTAATTTGTAAGAATTTGTAAACAAAAAAATTTGTAAATATAACCTGTCACTAATACATATATGGGAATGTACTGTTATTGGAAGAAATATATTCCTAGAATTTGTGTTCCTATATTGCTCATGAATTTGCTTGTCACTTTTGTTTCGCATGGAGAGTGATATTTTGTTCGACATAGGTAAACTTAATTTGCTATACTAGAATTTATTTCGTTTATTAATTTCGGATTATTTTTTATGTTCCATAAAGAAATATTATGGAAGAAGAAAGATAATCATAGTTTGTTTTTCAAATCATATTTGGCATGATTTTTTATTTTTATTTTTTATTTTTAAAAAAATAAAGTAAAATAAGATATGTATTATTTTGTCTTTTGTGACAACATGTTTGGTCACGTTTTACGGAAAAGTTTGCAATATTGTTATCATGGATTCAGTTTCTGTAACATCCCGGGCACTGACGAGGGCGGAGAGTGATCGCCGGTGCGCAAGGGCACGGACAAGGAGCGACGGGGGTACATGAATGAATCGAATAACACCGGAAAGAGAGGGATTCCAGAGACTGTGCTGGTATGGGACAGTACAGTTGGGAATGGCTTATAAGAATTAATTGGTACTACTTATACTAACAAGATGCATCTACTTTTCGGTAGCCCAGATCGGAAGAACTCCACAGTTAAGCGTGCTTGACTTGGAGCAATTCTGGGATGGGTGACCTCCTGGGAAGTTTTCCTGGGAAGTGTGCGAGTGAGGACAAAGCACGCTGAAAAGTCTCGTGTTAGTGTGTGTGGACGGTCGTTAATCCTTGCAAGTTGCTAGGCGTTACAAGTGGTATCAGAGCAGGGCCTCTCATCCAGTACGGTGTGGTTCGAGGACGAACTAGGCAGAAGCTGGTGGGCATGTAACATCCCGGGCGCTGACGAGGGCGGGGAGTGATCGCCGGTGCGCAAGGGCACGGACAAGGAGCGGCTCCTGGCAGGCTTCCAGCGACGGGGGTACATGAATGAATCGAATAACACCGGAAAGAGAGGGATTCCAGAGACTGTGCTGGTATGGGATAGTACAGTTGGGAATGGCTTATAAGAATTAATTGGTACTACCTATACTAACAAGATGCATCTACTTTTCGGTAGCCCAGATCGGAAGAACTATTAAGCGTTGACTTGGAGCAATTCTGGGATGGGTGACCTCCTGGGAAGTTTTCCTGGGAAGTGTGCGAGTGAGGACAAAGCACGCTGAAAAATCTCGTGTTAGTGTGTGGGGACAGTCGTTAATCCTTGCAAGTTGCTAGGCGTTACAGTTTCGGTCTTTTACTTTTTAGACTTTATTGTTATCTTTTGCTTCTTCCTTCGTATGCTGTTTTTTGATGTTGGATGAGCTCTAATGGAGGAAACCCAATTAGAAACAGATTGAGCAGCTAAAAGAAGAAGACTCATTTGGATTTGTTACACAAATCTCACTCGCGGTGTGGGTAGAATAAGGGAGTGTGTGCACTCATTTTAAGCCAAAATTCATGAAATTTTAGTAGGATGATCCTTGAAATATTTGTGAATCTTTGGTATATTTGTTATAATTTTTTCGAGATATATATATATATATATAGAAAATACATCTATTATGTAACATGATGTAAGTTCTTTTTTCTACATAAACAAAGAGACGTGGGGTCCACAATTTTTTATTTTCTCTTCCCTCAACTCATTTTCTCTCTCTTCTTTTATGTTTGTGTAGGACCAAATAGTATTTTTCATGTAACATTATACTAGTATAGCCCTATATATATTATGAAATTATTTCTTTTTGTTTATAATAAGGGAGAGTGTGCTCTTTCCTTTAATCTAAAATTCACCAAAAATTTTCACCAAATTTTAATAGTATTCTTATAATATTTGTGAATGTTTTATATAGTTTTTGTAATCTTTTCGGCTCAATATATATTTTTATGGAATTATTATGTTTTGTTCTATATTTAACTATATAAAAAAAAATATGCCCATATTTTGAGAATCTAAATTATTGAAAAATTATTATGTCGAGTGGTGAACTTGTTGATAATATTACTATTTAGAGATTCTTGAAATCCATTTACACTTTCAGTTACAGTTTCACATTTGGATCTGAGTGAAAGAGTTGTTTTTGTGAAATGAGTGAATTATTATTTTTCATTGGATTGAGCCTCTTTTTGTAATGTGGGTTGAAACTTTTGATTGGATCTCTACATCTTACATTTTTTGGATATTAGTACTATTTATGTATTGTTTAAGTCATAAAATTCCATGTTTAATGTTTTGATTGGATTTCCAATTTTCACGAGTTTAGTGAGTGTATTACTGTTACACTATTATTGTCTTTGTATAGTTATGCCGCACACATTAAATGCTAATGCTGTGTATACCGGAGCTTAAAGTACTAAAGTAGTTCCATTGACTTCCATATAATTTTATATTTGAATAATATTAAATGCTGATTTTGTGATTGAAATTGGCATCCCTTTGTACGGTATTGTGTGCGCAAATCTTTTTTGCTTTGCCTTTTTTTACTATTTGCCTAATTACTATTATTAGTGATATTCTATTTTTATATTACATTAAGTGGGCTACTGACATTGTTGTTAGGCTTTAATCATTAAAATTCCAATATTCATTTTGGCTGACATGTTATTGTTCGTAATTTAGATTTCATCTCTAATTTGGGTCCATAAATTATTGAATATTTGGTTTTGATTTTAGTGAAATAAGTGAAAATTGTTTGGATTTTGCATAGTTTTGTGAAATATGTTCACATGGGTGTTAGGAATGTGGCTTCCATACTCAAGAGGGGTGAATTGAGTATTACAAGATTTTCGCAAAAGCCCCCTTCTAGTTTTTAAATAATCATTTCAAGCACACTTTGACATATGAAAAGCTAATCAATGCATTCAAACAATCCATAACATATAATGTATCACAATTGTAGAACTTATACTAGCACAGACAAGATATCAAAGAAGCAATTAAAGTGCTAGAAATAAAGAGTTTAGAGAATTGCAAACACTATATATCCTGGTTCGGTCACCACCACTTGTGACCTACGTCCAGACTGAACCCGCTCGATCAACTCTTTCACTAATGGTCAAGCTTCACGGGTGCTTGACAAACCTTTACAATCTTCCAAGACTTCGGATTCTTGGATACCTTTCAAGACTTCGGGCTCTTGATACCTTTCAAGACTTCGGGCTCTTGATGCCTTACAATTTTTCACTCCAAATTTACTTAAGAATTTGGTGACCTTTCAAACAATGGGTCTCACAACCCTTTCAACTCAAGAATACAAGAAGAGAAATATTTGGAAATGAATATACACTCTCAAAGTGTGGATATACAACTTGAAGCACTATGGGTATATGGATTTTCAAGATATGAGCTCAAATATATTTGATCTTTGAAATATATGAAAGAATATGCAAGTGTTAGTGTAGAAGCTCTCAAAGTATGCTTAATGTGTGTAGAAATAATGCTCTAATTTTTTTTGAGTCATTGGGAATGCATATATAGTGTTTCTAAAAACTAGCCGTTGGAAAACTAGCCGTTATAGCCATTGGGATCTCATTTGAAAAACTAGCCATTTTATAGCCGTTGAGATCTCATTTGAAAAATTAGCCGTTTTATAGCCGTTGAGATCTGTCGTAGTGGTAATTGATTCACAACTTGACAGCAAGAAAATTGTTTCGTATTTTGGCTATAATTTGAGTTATACTTGTCGGATTAATGTGATCTTGGTCTCGTTGGAAAGATAAAAGAGAGATCTACAACTTTTATGAAGAACACAAAATCCAAATCCATCATCTTGGATATGAAAATTTGTATGGAAGACAGCAGCGAATTTAAGCAATAAATTCTAAGTTCAAATGTGTACTAGCTTGCTTCCAACCACTTTTTGTGAAAGATCTTGACTTGATAAATATGTTTTGAATTTATGAAATATGTCAAGTATCTTTTCCATGGATTTGAAAAACATGTTTGAAAAAGATCTTGGTTATGCAATTTGAAAAACATGTTTACTTTGAGAAAAACTTTGAGCTCATGCAATGCAATCTATCATATACCCTCACATATATTCTAAATATGATTTTAGACTTAGCTTCATGTCTTGTATCTTGGATCTTTTCTTGAACTTGATGCTTTGACTTGTTGGATATGACAATGCTTGACACTTTGTTGGTTTTGATCATTTTTCACCATGGTTATGATATTGTGCTTCTCTTAGATGTTGTCCATGGTTAGTTGTCTTTGATCTTGGTGTTGCTCTTGATCCAATGATCTTGCCACTTTGATATAACATCACTCTTCTTGTGTGGCTACATCATACATGTTCAAAATCCACATATGATTGATGCTTTTCGCTATTGATCAATGCACTTCTCTTTTGTTGTTGTCACTTTGTTATCATCAAAACATACCTTGTATCTACAATGGGTATGTCTCATAATTAGTAAACTTTATCCTTTTTCGGATATTTTAGTGGGGTTTCACATTTCACATTTTTGGACTTAGTGAAATTGGTATCATATTTCCTTTGACTGTATGGTTATTCAATATTTTATTTAATTGACACATTTATGACTCACTATCATTGATTTTTGGCATTGCATAAACGTTGTTGCGATGTTTTAAGCTCATTGACTGTAGTGTATTGCATCGTGGCTTGTGACTGACAATGGATTAAATGCAATTAATCATATTTCACATTAATTGAGGTTTTTGATTATAGCTTAACTTATAAGAGTTAATATTTACTCCATTTGGAGGTGTTATTGGATCGTTTTATTGAATAAAAGGGAGTAAAATTACTATAAAATTTGGCATTAATTGCATGTGGCAAAAGGAAGGTAAATAGGTATAACAGATTCTGAACCTATGAATGGAGGTTAATATTTATGCATCGTGTGAATTAAATTAGACAAGTTTTTTTTACCAAAAAAAACAGGCTAGCTTTTATGTCATGTATTATAATGATTTGATTGTATGTATTAATTAATGTTTCCTTATACATACAATATTATGATAAATAATTTGAATATTTTGGTAGTATTGCCTATGGTTTGAAGTAATAATTGTGTTTAGAAATTAACATCAAGTCATCCATATAATTTCACTTAATTAGGATTTAGCCTCGGCACCCTTAATTATTTCAATTATATATTAAGAGTCTTTGGATCACATAAATTGTATGACATTAGTTGTAATTCATCGTGCAAATATAATAAAAATTCTTGTGAGATAAATTTTTGAAAATTACATGTGATGCCTTTATGTTGGAATTATGGAGATATATAATTCTTCTACTTAAGCATAATTAGTATTTTTTGTCTTATACTTTAATGTTAAATGCTGAATTTTTTGGCAAAATTTGTTGGATTGACAAATACAATATGATTTTTGGAAACACATGGTGTGAAGTGTTTCATGTTGTTAGAAACATATGTTATTAAGTGTTTCATGTTGTTGGGCATTGTTGTTGATCTATTTTATTGAATTTTTATATGTTAATTACTTGTCCAAAGGGGTTATTACATATAATAATTTGGGAAATTGCATGAAGAAATTATTGATAAGACTACGTAATTTAAAAGTATTTATCTACACAAAGGGGATAAATTATTTTTAAATTGCATGTGGTATTATGGAGAAATATGTATAATTTAAAATTTTGTCTGCCGAAAGGGGATGAATCTTTATAATTGTATGTAACTCTCCTTGTTGTTCAAATCTTTATGTGATGGAAAATATTTGTATATTATATTCCCTGCCCAAATGGGAGTTTATGATATATAAATTATTTTGTTGTTGCCCAAATTTAATCTTACTTCATTGTGTATGTCAATCAATTTTTTTTAACATTAACAACATTAATGTCATTGTTGAGTTATTGACTATGTCAAATTATAAGAAATGGAGATGTATTATTTATAGAATATTTTTTTTATGACCCCTAAAATTTGAGAATAGAAATTCTTCTTCAATATTCCATGAAAACACACATATAATATATCAAAGGAGGGATCTTGACATATATAATAAAAGCCCTAAGTTTCTCAATTCAATTAAACAAGTTCATGAATTAATGCATAAAGTTTCAACCTTTATATATATATATATGTGTGTGTGTGTGTGTGTGTGTGTGTGTGTGTGTGTGTGTGTGTGTGTGTGTGTGTGTGTGTGTGTGTGTGTGTGTGTGTGTGTGTGTGTGTGTGTGTGTGTGTGTGTGTGTGTGTGTGTGTGTGTGTGTGTGTGTGTGTAGAATCCTTTGACATTAGTGTCAAATTTGAAATTTGACACCTCATCTGAGAGTCGTTAGATCAAAAAAGATCAATGGTGTCACATGCTTACAAATCAGAGTCGTTGATCTTTTTTGATCTAAAGGCTCTCAGATGAGGTGTCAAAAGATCTTACCTCATATATATATATGGAGATGAGATCCTTTGACACCAGTGTCAAATTTGAAATTCGACACCTCATCTGAGAGCCGTTAGATAAAAAAAGATCAATGGTGTCACATGCTTACAAATCAGAGCCATTGATCTTTTTTTATCAAATTGGCTCAGATGAGGTGTCAAATTTTAAATTTGACATCGGTGTCAAAGGATCCTACCTCATATATATATATGTATATATATATATATATAATACAACCCAATTTCTTTGATTCCATTCAACATCGTGGATTCTATAATCATATACATAAGGCTCTGATACCAAATGATAGATTTAAAATTCCACGATCATATATATGATTATAAAATACCTAAGCAATATGAAATCAAAGTTGAGATTGTGCGTACCTTGTTGAATTATCACAAAGATGGAGGAAAGAAGGGACTACATGCCATGATCTTCCTCTCTATCACCTATTCCGAAAATGGCAACTTCAATGCAATGGGAGCATGAAGGCTCATGGGGCTTGACCCCAGTATAAATAGGCTAGAGAGGGGACCTAGCCAAATACCCTAAAAAGAGTTTTGTGTCCACTGAGTCCACCCATCACGGAAAACCAGGATTAAACTAAAGCCTACACTGCTGCCCAACTAGACCCAATATCATGCTCAACTCAATATGATCACAATAGGTTAGTCAAAATAATACAATTAGAATATTCATTAACCCGATTGATTTTAAAATACAAAATTAATTAATTAATATTTGTTAGACAAGTGGCTTCAATACTCAAAGGGGGTGAATTGAGTTTTACAAAATCTTTTCGCAAAGTGTCTCCTTTGATATTTTAAAGACTATTTCCTCAATAAAAAGATTTAATAAGGAAAAATCTAAGTGTGAGAGCAAGTGTAGTGATCAACAAAGTAAGCAAGTGAATATATAAAGACAATCTAAAATGCAATTTCAATACTTAAATAAAGAGGTTAAGGTTAGAGAAATTGCAAACTAGATGTATCCTGGTTCGGTCACTACCACCGTGACCTACGTCCAGACTGAAGCCGCTCGATCAATTCTTTTCACTAACTATTAAGCTTGAGGGTGCTTGACAAACCATTACAACCTTTCAAGACTTCGGGCTCTTGATGTCTTACAATTTTTCACTCCAAATTTTCTTAGGAATTTGGTGACCTCTCAAGTATATAGGGTTCACTCCCCTAACTATTCAAGAAATCAAATGGAGGTGTTTAACAATGGCTAAGTACTCTCAAAGTACAAATAACACAAGTTGAAGAACAATGGTTGTTGACACTTTCACAAGAATAAAGCTCAAAGAAAATTTATGATCAAGAAGACAAGAATAATGCAAATAGAGTGAGAATTATTGAGTAATGTTTGATCAAGAAGTGTGTCCCATCAAGGGAAACAATATTCTCTATTTATAGAGGGCCCCTATGGCCTTTTTTACACTCATTTTCGCAAACTAGCCGTTATTTTGTCTTCTGCACAGTAAGTAATCGATTATCATTGTGTGGGTAATCGATTACCATTGGTTGGATAATCGATTACCAACCTGTTGAAATGTTAGATTTTACCGTAAAATGGTTTTCTCTTGATTCAAATCAGTTTCAAATATTGTTTAAACATTTTATGAATATTGAAAACTATATTTTCATACTAAGAATGTATTTGAATGTCAAACAATGGTTTAATACATGTATTTGAGAAATACTTTGAGCTTCATTCATGTAAGAAATCAATTATCCTTTCAAATGATCTTTAAGTCGTATAGTATTTTACTTGGAGATTGATTGGACTTAGATTCATTAGGCGAAAAAGCCAAGAAGAGCAGCCAAATCCACCGTGGGCCCCAGTTGTTCACCACTTTCCACGTAGGAGAAGTGTCACCACTTTCCTAGGTGGAATTAACGACGTTTGACTGATTCTCCAACACCACCTTCTTACTCTTTTCTCTCCTATATATCACCCAACTCTCACCCATCTCAATTAACTCCTCTCTCTCTCTCTCTCTTTGCAAAAACACACTCAAAAGAGGAAAAACCATATTTGCAAAGCCAAAAATGGGAAACTGCTTGAAGCCTCAATCCTCCACCAAATACACCACCGACGACGACGTCGATGAGTGGGATTTTCAGGCAGCTAAGAGTGATTTTGCAGCCAGAGACGGTGGTGCCACCACTCCAAAAACAATAAGGGAGGTGAAGATAAAGATAACGAAGAAGCAGCTGGAGGAGTTGCTCAGCAAAGTGGACGTGAGGGAGTTGAGAATGGAGCAGGTTTTGTCACAGTTGATGAACCATAGTCGTGGGTATGAATCACTTCAGAGACCATGGAAGCCAGCACTGCAGAGCATCCCTGAGATGAATTGAGTTTAGTTTAGGTATTTAAGGTTCATGAAGGAGAGTATTGGTCTATTGGGTCAATCTTTCTTCTTGCTTTCATGCTAGATGATTCAGGCTTTTTTCTTGTAATTTGTAGGGAAAACAAAGGGTTCTTACAATTTTTGCTCTTTGTAAATATAAAAAAGAGAGGCTTGTTCTGAATATTTTTTTTTATTCTATCTTCTATTGAATTGATGGGCCGGCTTGGCTCAGCGGTAAGTTTGCTTGCCGTGGTGTGTCAGGTCGCGGATCCGAATCAGTCTCTCTGCAAAAGCAGAAGAAAGACTGCCTAGAGTATTCCCTTTCCCATACACTCACGAAGTGAGTATTTGAATTGGGTCGACCATTTATTTATCTTCTATTGAATTCTCAATTTGTTTGTCCCCTGTGTGATTGTTTTGGATATCAAATTATGTGTGGAAATGGAAGGACTTGAAAGTTGAGAACCATGAGATTTCATTTTCTTTGTAGTGATATGCTAGCTCAACATTGTGGTGGCAGGGTGGCTCTACCAGTATTATCATCCATCAAATTGAATACATGGGATGGGTGCTTTTTGGGATTTTGTTTTGACTATTTGGACTTTTAGTTCAAAAAGTTTTTGGATTTGCTGCGAATTTGGAGTTAATTAATCTATAATTGCGCGTTTGAAGTTAACAAGTTGGATTACACATCTAGATTGATAGATTTAAAAAAGCAATTTCACTTTAACATAATTTAATGGGTAAAGTTTGTGAACCGCTCCGCTCTTTAGAAATTTTCATTTCTTTGGAAAAGAAAAAGAAGAAAAAAAATAAACGTGCTTTTATTGTTGTAATTGACTTGATCGTACTTCCTAATTGCTCCTATTAAGATTAATTATCTATTTATATATATTCTTAAATATCTTAATAGGGGAGAGTTTTGTTTATAAATTACACTATTTATTCTGGAGAGTACGGTAATAATGTACTACTCAGAATATATAATGTAAGCATGATTTTCGCCGCAAAACGATGTTGTATTGGACTTATTGCAAATAATTTATCTACATTAATAGCAGAAAAAATGAATCCTATAACTTATCACATGCTAATAACCGTAATTTCCTAAAAACTAGGCTATCTTTATTTCCGGAAATACCTGTATGCGGTATATAACATTAATCAGTTTATTAGTGTTCAAACTTAAAAAAAAAAAAAAACGAAAATCAATCATGAAAATGAAAACAGCGTGATTTTGCTAATGGCCTTGCATTCAATTTCTTTAAAACCACTTGAATTTGATTTCTAATAAATCTTAATACTCAGGTTTGATTTAGATTACCAAATCCCTCTTTGTTTTATCAATTTTTTTAAATATAACAATTTCCTATATTCTTTCAATCCAATTTTTTTTTTCAGTGTTATTAAATTTGGATTCGTTATCGATTCAGTCAAGAAACTGAGTTAATGGATTGCCAGTTCAATGTGAATTATTGGTTCAACTATTTGAATTAATTATATAATAAAATATAATAAATATAAAATTAAAAGCATTATAAATAATAAATAAGAGCTGGTTTATTAGTAAGTGTCACATAATCTGATTCAAATCCCAATAATAATACTTTTCAAATATTTTATCCAAAATTTCATAAAAACGATCAGAGGTCCAGTTTCCGGATCAACCATAGACTTGGTTCAGATCGGTTTTTATAACCTACTTTTGATAGAATATATGACGTAAAATTTTGTATGTTTCAAATGCTAGCTGTCATGACTTGTTATTGTCATAAATAATAAGATGCCGTTACTAAATTTTCTCTTTAGGTGGGGTTTGGTTGCATTTTTTTATTTTTGTTTTTCTTATGCATCCGAATGAAGCATTCTGGAAAGCACTCATTTGGTTCCATAGATTCAGTCTAAATCCCCACCAATTCTAATTGCATTGCATTTTAAATATGTTGGTGGAACGATGGCTTTCATCACTGTTCAGAAAGAATTCTTGGAGATGGTTTTTTGTGAAAATCAGCTAAGTCACTGTGCATGACATATCTGAAACGACCATTATACCCTCTCGTTAGTAAATACAACATTTTTGTTAAAATGCAGTCCCCTTTAGATGTGTCTTGTATCCTTCTACACTGGTTGTCATCGCTCGGTGCATTTGGTTGTACAATATACAACACTTTTCTCTTTATCAGTGCACAACGTTTATAAGTACAATATACAGACTTTCGTAATTTACTTATTTTAAAGAGAGGGACATTTTCGTAATTGCCACTTATTTTCCAATCTATATTTTACCTCAAACCAAACATAGACTTTATAAATTTTACCTAATTTGTCCGGTTAAATTTTTTCCAACCAAACAACTTTTTTTACATTTTCCTACCAAACTCACTTTGCAACCATTTCCCTATTAATTACATTTTCTTAGTATTCAAAAAATTTCTCTTCAACCAAAAAACCCCAAAACCGTATTATTTTTTGAACTAGTTAAACATTCTACAATGTTTAGAAATGTTTTGAATGGTTATTATGTACACTGCGGTCAATAAATCACGGTGGCAGAGATTGGGTAAAAGCATTAGTGCGCACTGGCAGATCTGAATATGATTGGCGTTACTATGCATGGCCAACATGTTGGAAAAAGCCTGATTTGGATGTAACCCAGTAACTTCCTCAATCAACGGGACGTGACCACATGAGGGGATTGAGCCAACTGCTACATTAATAGCACTAAGAGACCATTTCATTGGCTCAATATTTGTATATGGCTCCTTGGACTTGTTTTGACTTTGTACATAGCTTGGAATAGGTTAAGCACACCAAGTCATCATTGCATAACTTTTCTTTCCTTCTTCCCTTTAGTACAATTATGTTGTAAATAACTCCAAATTTTTTGGGTCACAAAATTTATGGGGCAACTAAATCTCTTCACCATCACCAACAAAATTTGTTGGTTGATCAATCATGGATTAATGTGTGAGTTGTGGAATGGTACACATATTTCATTTATGAGTTTTATGTTTATCATTTAACATAATATAATTTCATTTTCCTACACACACATTAAAGAGGTGGGTCCACGTGTTTTTCTTTCTCTTTCATCATTTCACTTTCTCTCTCCCTTTTAATGTGAGAGTTGGAAACAAGACTTACATCATGTTACATAACACTAATAAAACCCTTCATTTATTTTATTTTATTTTATTTTGATCAAAACACATGCCATTTGTTGTATTCTATTTCTACCACAAAACACAAACACGAATTCTGCTTCAACCGTATCTGTATGTCTTTCTTCATTTCCCATGTGCTAGCTAGATGTCCTTTCAACTCAAAATTTGCTATTAGCGACAAATAGGAAAAGACACCCGACATTTTATAAAATCTTGTTAAACGCATGATGTTTCCGATGATGACGAAGAAAAAATTTACTGTTTGAATTCATACACCAATATGACTATAAAACACCAAGTTTTATCAATAAAAAAAGAATTAACCGTGGTAAAAAGCATAGTCTCTTGGACCATTTCACATTAAGAAAATGTGTGAAATTGATGTTAGGATTTTCCTCTTAATTTGGTTCCCTTTTTGTGATGGAAGTATGATAATATTAAAGAAGCGAGGATTTGGCACAAGCCCAAAGGAAGTGAAGAGCGGTGAGGATCGAATTTGTGACCTCGTGGTCACTCTAGTTTTGATACCATATTAAAGAATCATTTCAATCCAAAATATTAAGTGTTAGGTGATGATCTTTTTAATACTTTATATTATTTTCTAACAGATAACACTTCATGTAGTGAATTATTATATGTAAATTTCTTATTGTGTAATTAATCAAAGGTAATAACTTTTTTCTAGATTTTCTTTAAAATAAAAAGACCTAAATATAATTCTCCTTCTTTCAATATATAGGGGTATTAAGATCCTTACCCCTTAAGTTGTCAAGTCAAACAACACATATCCTTCTTCTTTTTTCACCCACCATAGAGCCATTTTGTTAAAGAACCATGTGTTAGGTGAGGGCCTTTTAAATGATTTATATTATATTCTCTAACACACCCCTCACGCAAGAGCCCTTTGGGCTTGAAGCGTGGATATGACACAAGCCCATTATTGGTCTGCCTTGTGCTGCACAAATCCATTTTTTGGTCTGCCTTGTGCTTTTCTTAAGGTATTGGGTGAAGGCTTTTTTAATACTTTATATTTTATTCTCTAACACATTCCCCATTGTTCTTTGAAAACACTCAACCTCTCATACCCATCTACATTTACATCATACGAACCACTATTCTTCCCTTTTTCATAGAGAGTTTCTCCATATCTTGTAATGAACTTTTCCCTTCATCTTCACACAACCTCCACATTCTCAAACTCTCCTCCACTTCTACATCTTGATTCTTTGAAAATGCAAAAATCCCTTCCATATTCAAGTCTCTTACTCACTTATTCATCTTGAGAGTTAGGTATAATTTGTTGGGCATGGCTCATACTTCGCATGTTGATGATAGCCCTAGTTGTCGGGGTCAGCAGAAAGGCAATTGGGGTCCCGCTGTTTTATAGTAATTTTCTTAGCAGTGTGGGCTTGGGCCCATGAATAGCTGTTGTTAGGATTTTCTAATCCTATTTATATTTTCCTTGTAAATCGAGTGACTTGTAACGAGTGGCGGTGAGGTGAATATAGTACAGACAAGCTAGACGTAGCCTAAATTGGGTGAACCAGGGTAAATCGTTGTGTCTATTCTCTCTCTCTCTCTCTTTTATTTTCCATTTTCGATTTGTGTGTTGTCGATTTCCAACATTTGGTATCAAGAGCTTTAGTTCTGCGACCAGGGCTCCTGTGACAGATTAGGGTTTCACGATTTGGGTTTTTTCTGTGCATAGAGAAAACTGCGAAATTGATCTAGAGAGGATGTCGACTAGCCAATCACGAATCGAGGTTGAAAAGTTCTTAGGAAAAGGGTTCGAGTTATGGAAGCCGAAGATGGAAGCTTTGCTCGTTGATAGGGACGTGTGGCACGTGATCGAAGATGAGAAGCCATCGGAACCATTGAAACCTGTCGGCGAGTCGAAGGAGTTGAAGGTGTGGACCAAAGATGATCGAGAAGTACGAAGCTTGATCTGGTTATGCCTGGCAGATAACGTTCTGGTGAACGTAACTTCTAAGAAGACCGCGAAGGATCTCTGGACGAAGTTGGGAGGTCTCTATCAGAGCAATTCACTCGTGAACAAGCTGTTCTTACGAAGGAGGCTGTACAATCTGCGGATGAGCGAAGGTGATTCTTTCTCTGCATATTTAAATGAATTTAATACTATTTGTGCACAACTTTCGTCTATAGACATCAACCTGGATGAGGAAGATAAAGCTTGCACCTTGATGTGTTCACTGCCCAACTCTTGGGAGCACATCATTGTGTCAATTGGTACTGGTGTTAATAAACTGTCATTCGAGACGGTTGTTGCTGCCTTATTGTCTGAGGAGATGAGAAGAGTAGGTTCTGAAGGTACCAGCAATGAGGCTTTGGTTGCTAGAGGGAGGAGTGGTGACAAATCAAAGTTTGGTCACAGAGGAAGATCGAGGGGACGGTCAAAGTCCAGTGATAAAGCTGATAAATCTGAAATGAGGTTCTAGAGGTGCAAACAGGTTGGACATCTGAGAAGGAATTGCAGAAGTAAAAGCGTAGGTCCTGAGTAGCGGGATGATTCACAACCTTTTGCTTCAGGTACAAAGAAGGATGATGATGATAGTACAGGGGACCTGTACATGGCGTTTAACAGTCATAGTGATTGTAATGACTGGATTTTTGACACTGGGGCATCGTTTCATATGACACCTCATAGGGACTGGTTCTGCACCTATGAATCATATTCTAGCGGTAAAGTTAGAATGGGAGATGACACGACTCATGGAATTGTGGGGGTGGGAAGGTAAAGCTGAAGATGAGTGACGGGACAGTCAAGAATCTGCCAGGTGTGATGCATATTCTGGGGCTTACCAGAAATTTGATCTCCGTTGGTAGTATGGCAGATGCTGGTATTAATTCTAGCAGTGACAAGTATTCTTGCAAGCTGACTCGAGAAGCTTTGGTTATTGCAAGAGGAGAGCGTCATGGTAAATTGTGAAAACTGCTGGGTAGCACAGTATTCAGTGGTGAAAGCTATGTTTCAGAACAGGCGGAGAAGGACATTGCTATGTTATGACATAGGAGGCTGAGGCATATTGGAGGAAAAGGTCTGGATACTCTGACATCAAAGAATTTAGTGGATGGAATTCCGAGCTGCTCTATGGGGTTTGGATTTTTGCGAGCATTGCCTGCAAGGGAAGCAAAATCGGGTATCTTTTGATTCCATGGGAGGAAGAGCCGAGGGGATTCTGGACCTGATACACAGCGACATGTTTGGCCCCACACCTGTAGCATTACATGGAAAATCAAGGTATTATGTTTCTTTTACTGATGATTTTTGAAGACATGTGTGGTTATATTTCTTGCGCAGCAAGGATGAAGTGTTCGATAAATTCCGCGATTTAAAGCTTTGGTGGAAAATCAATTTGATCAAATAATCAAGGTGCTGAGAACTGACAATGGAGGGGAGTTCTGTTCCATAAAACTTGACTAGTTTTGTTTGAGCAATGGAATTGCAAGGCAGAAGACTACGCCCTACTCACCTCAACAGAATGGGGTGGCAGAGAGGTTGAATCGATCTCTCATGGAGAAAGCACGGAGTATACTGAGCGGTGCAGGCCTGGCAGCTGAGTTTTGGGCAGAGGCAGTGGCTACTGCTTGTTATCTGAAGAACAGATCTCCTACATCGGCCTTGAAGGAGAAGACTTCGTATGAAGCATTGTTTGGAAAAAGGCCAAACGTATCTCATGTCAGAGTGTTTGGCTGTGAAGCATATGTGCACATACCCAAGGAGAAAAGAAGCAAGCTTGACAGTGAATCTGAAAAGTGTATCTTTATTGGGTACAAGGATGGCGTCAAAGGTTATAAGTTGTGGGATCCGGATACTAGAAGTCTAATTTACAGCAGAAACGTTGTATTCAGGGAATTTAAGTTGAATCAAATTTTTCCTGAAGCTCCTGAAAAGTCATAGACAGTGGAGTTGGATGTGGGTTTGAAAGAGGTTACAGTAAACTCACAGGTTGAATTGGGAAATTTGAATTCTGAAGCTGCTGAATATAACAAGGTAGAGGATGAATTTTTTGAAACCGAGATTGAGGTTGAAGCACCAGTGCTGAGGAGATCCATGAGGGAAAGAAGACCATCTGGGAGGTATACACCTGAAAATTATATCTTGTGTGCTAGTGATGATGTTTGTGCATTTAGTATTACAGGTGATGATCCGAGTACTGTAAAACAAGCTAGGAGCTCGGAGGATGCCAAATAGTGGGAGGAAACTATGAAAGAATAGATGAAGTCTCTGATGAAAAATCAAACTTGGAGTTTGGTGAATCTACCTGTAGACCGAAAAGCAATTGGTTGCAAGTGGGTGTTCAAGAAGAAGGTTGGTGCCAATGGGGAGATTGAGCGCTACAAGGCTCGATTGGTTGCAAAGGGATATTCACAGACATAAGGGGTTGATTATGGTGAGGTATTTTCACCTGTTGCAAAGTTAAATCCCATAAGACTGGTTTTGTCTATAGCAGCTGCACATGACCTAGAGGTGGAGCAGCTGGATGTGAAGACGACTTTCCTTCATGGTGATTTGGAGGAGGTTATTTTCATGAAGCAAACAGAGAGGTTCATTGCAAGAGGTAAAGAGGAGCTAGTCTGCAAGCTGAATAAATCTCTATATGGCCTGAAGCAGTCCCCGAGGATGTGGTACATGAAGTTCGATGCTTATGTGGTGAAACTTGGCTTTAACCGCTGTGATGCTGATCACTGTGTTTATGTGAAAATGTTAGAAGGTGACTTTGTTATTCTAACTTTGTATGTTGACGACATGTTACTCGTTGGAAACAGTTTGAAGATGATCAGCACTGTTAAAGGACTGTTAACAAAGCAGTTTCAAATGAAAAATCTAGGTGTTGTAAATGTGATCTTGGGTATGCAGGTTAAGAGGGAGCGTGACAAAGGAAGATTATGGTTAAGTCAGCAAAAGTATATAAAGGATGTTCTAAAGAAATTCAAGATGACTGACTGCAAGCCTGTGTTGACTCCTATGCTATGATGCACGGACACGGACACGGGACACGACACGACACGCCGACACGTTAATTCTAAAAAATGTCATATTTGGACACGTTAGGACACGTTTTGATATTAAATAAATTTTTTAATATATATAATATAATTTATATTTAATACATATAAGAGTTCATAATAAGTCATACAATCAATCAAATATTTAAATTTCATAACATAAATATAAATATAAATAATTTTTCATGTCAAATTTCATAACAGAAAAAATCAATTTATAAATTATTTCTTTTATATTTATTTAACATAATAAAATTAAGATAAAAAAACAAAAAAAAAACGTGTCCGAGCGTTGACCGCGTGTCCGAAAAAGTTGACTGCGTGTCGGAAAAACGTGTCCGAGCGTGTCCGAGTGTTGACCGCGTGTCCCCAAATGTTGACCGCGTGTCGGACGCGTGTCCGAGCGTGTCGGAACCTGTCCGTGTCGGACACGTGTCCGACACACAAATTTTCAAAAAACTTATGTGTCCGTGCTATGTAGCTCCTATGTCTACTGGTTCTAAGTTATCGGTCGACCAGTGTCCCAAGACTAAAGAAGAAAAAGAGGAGATGACGTCAGTTCCTTATGCTAGTGCAGTTGGGAGTCTGATGTATGCCATGATTTGTACTCGACCTGATATTGCTCAAGCAGTGAAGTATTGAGCAGGTATATGTCCAAGCCAGGAGAGGAGCATTGGACGGCTGTGAAGCGTGTGTTCCGCTATCTTTATGGTACGTTTGACCTTGGGTTATGCTATGAAGGCGTGAAGGGCTCAAAGGAACATACATTATTAGAGCTGAGATGCTTTGTGGATGCTGATTGGGGAGGTGACATTGATAGTAGAAGGTCTACAAGTGGATATGTTGTTTCTTCATTTGGATGAGCTATCAGTTGGATGAGTAAGAGGCTGAACATTGTTGCTTTATCTTCTACAGAGGCTGAGTACATGACCTTTGACACATGTTGTTAAGGAGGCTATTTGGTTATGGAGGTTGTGCAAAGAGCTTGGCTTTGCACAAGGAGAGATAATCGTTGGGTGTGACAGTCAGAGCGTCATTTTCTTGGCTAAGAACCCAGGTTTCCATGCGAAGACCAAGCATATCGGCATACAGTACCACTTCATCAAAGAGAAGATTGAAGACAAGGTTGTATTGCTGAAGAAGGTTGACACAAAGGTCAACAATGCTGATTTTCTGACCAATGCAGTGACTTCAGAGAAGTTTGAATGGTGTGCAACTGCATTGGGATTGAAGAAACATGCGAAGCATTCACCAAGTGGGAGAATCTGTTGGGTATGGCTCATACTTCGCATGTTGATGATGGCCCTAGTTGTCGGGGTCAGCAGAAAGGCAACTGAGGTCCCGTTGTTTTATTGTAATTTTCTTAGCAGTTTGGGGATGGGCCCATGAATAGCTGCTGTTAGGATTTTCTAATCCTATTTATATTTTTCTTGTAAACCGAGTGACTTGTAACGAGTGGCGGTGAGGTGAATATAGTACAGACAAGCTGGATGTAGCCTAAATTAGGTGAACAAGGATAAATCGCTGTGTCTATTCTCTCTCTCTCTTTTCTTTTCCGTTTTTAATTTTTGTGTTATCGATTTCCAACATAATCTTCCTCCCTCAAATAATGCCTTGCATGCGCTCATAGGGAACTGTTCTAAGAATAACGAAACTTGAAAATTAGCACCAATATTAAATTGAGGCTAAAGAAGAGTTTGGTTGACCTGGAAGGTGAATTCAAAGGTTGGTTTTCTTGGAAAACAACAAAGGAAATTAGGTTGTAGGAGTTCTAAAGTAGGCTTGTTTGGAGGTTGGCACACTTTGTTTAAGCCTAAAGAGAATTCCTTTCTTTTTGTCTATTTCTAAAATTTGACTCAATGCTAATATAAACCGTATGTTTAGAGTTAAATTATGATATTTGCTACTTATATGCGCGTTCACTTGATTGAAATTGACTGCATGTGTCTTCTGATATAGTTTTGGAAGCATATGAGTAACTATCAAGTTCAAGAAATAAAGGTGTAAAAATACGTTTTCATTTACCCTATAAGGGAGTGTTTGGTACCCGATTTTTTTTTTCTTTCCCCGGGATAATTTGCTATAAGGAAAATGAATCCCGTGTTTGGTTCGTGTAAAATGAAAAAATTCCAGAGTTCAAACTTTTCCCGTCAAAGCTCCTCATGTGATATCTACAGTGCGAAAAACAATTCTGAAAGTCCATTCAAAACTTGGAATTCCTTCGGTCCCGGGCAAATATAAAACGAGCTGTGCGTAATTTGACGAAACTATCCTTCTTCTTGCATAAAGTGGAGCTTCCCCCAACAGGTTCTGCCATCTGATTCTTCTTGCATTATAATTTATCAGCAATTCTCCCTAGAGCATCTGCAAGCATATCAAGTACAACAGTAAATGGCACTTGCAGCGTCTTTTTGTTGTTGGCGGTCGAACTGAAAATTGATGTTCCGGGCTTGAAATTAATCACTTATCATCTTCATCTCTTTCTAAGACATCAATTAATAGGCTTTGCAGTGTTTCCTCCTCTCCATCGGTTGAAAGATGATTTCTCTTGCGTCCCCTTTGAGATTACTAGGTCCTATTTCTGGATGCGTCCTTTTCACAAATTTTCCGATGACTGTGGCTCAGTAACAGATTCGTTTCTTCTCTCTCAATAAAGTTGTTATAATTTTTGAATGAAAAAAAAAAGAGAGTAAAAGGTAGGGTTATTTTGGTAAAATAACCACATATTCCCACTAATATTTCATAACCACCCAAACATAAACTCAGTAAAATTAATCATATTTTTTCGGGAAAATATGGGTCTACCAAACAGCTTTTCAGTAACATTCCAGTAAAATAAATTTCTAACTATATTCCGGTAATAATTATTTCCCGAATAAAAAAAAATTTCTCTCGTACCAAACGACCCTAAATCTTTTTGTAGGCTCTAGGTACACAATGGAACATGTTTAAGAGATGTGAAGCAACTTTAGGGTAAGCCACAGGCAATGCAATTTTTTGTTGTTGAAACTAGTGATTTACTGTGTAAATAGGTATTTTTTAATTGAGTAAATAGGAATATTTAGCTGGAGCCCTATATTTCGTGTTTTCTGATACCTTTTATTATAATTCATGTTTTCTTGCATTAGAAAGTTATTTTGCATTAGAATCATAGAAGTTGTGCTAAACTTGATGCTTGAAGCATATATTGATGAGAATGTATGACCTTTTAAATATTATGTATAGAGTATTCCATTTGTGCCATATTCGGATGAGTTAGGCTATGATAGTTTGCAACTTAATTATGAGTGACGTCTTATTTGTGTTTGAGCTTAATACACACATATATCATCTAGTGCACATATAGTAGCCCTGTAGATATTAGATCTTAGGAACGTACATATAGAGAGTGAATATCTATTGTAATTCTCATACATGACTACATCCTTGGTGCAATTGTATATTAATTCTAATTCAATTACAAGTATACCTGTACAGTTTCCACGTTAGCACTTCCATTGGTATATGGCCGAATGGTGAAAAAAGTAGAGAAGTTTTCTTTATACTTATTGAAATTCACCTCTCATTCTTTATGGAATTTAATTGCAGGTACGTACAAGAACTCAAGAGAAAAAGTTAAGACGTGATTAATTTTGCCTAGTTGTTCTTGCATTAGAATTTGAAGTATTTTGTGAGACTAGCCTATTAAGAGCACGTTTGACATATTTTTTTAGGGATAGGTTATATTTACAACGTCAAAGTTTATAAATTCTTATAAACTAAGCTATGTACTATGCGTAGTATATATTACTATATGCTTAAATAATATGTACTACCCATAATACATAGTGTAATTATAAGAATTTGTAAACTTTGAGTTTATAAAATATAATAATTCTCATTTTTTAAAGTTAAAAGTTACTTTTAAGCTAAAACTAACACACACAAAAAGATCAAAAAATAAAACTAAAAGTTGTTTGGTGAATAAATAAAGTTATTTTGACTTACTCATTTTTATATGAGTGTGAGAGAATATATATATATATATATATATATATATATATATATATATATATATATATATATATATATATAAGGATATTCTTACATTGGTGTAAGAGTTAGAAGTCTTACACTCAATCTTGACAATTGATCCACTTCTATCCAATGGCTCACATTACTAAGAAATTAGAGCCCTTAGATATAAGTGAAATCAAAAGATAAGATTAAGAGTGTATTTACACTTGTGTAAAATGATCCTGACCCCATATATATATATATGTGTGTGTATGTATATATACACACACTTTCATAAGCTTGATTATTTATTTATTTATGAGAGCAATGTACTTTGCAAGGGCAACCCTTGCCTCATCTTGTTTAAAGAATCTGTTTCTTGATTCAAGAAAATCAGTTTATTAACCATATGCACATATTTAGATTACCTTCTAGGAGAAATTTTTAGGCAGATAAACATGTAGATACTTCCAAAGGGATCGCATAAAAAAAAATTGTAAGTCATAGCATATCATTATTTAAACTTGATAAGCAATAAAAGTAAAAATGATCACATCACTATAGTAAATGTTTAAAAATATAAGTTAGAGGAATTTTTACTGTACGAAATTTATCTTGTAAAATTTACCGTGATAATTTTTAAAGATACAACATATCAATACAATTAGGGGTGTAAATGGGTCAGGCCGGCCTACAGGGGCCTACGGCTTGGCCTATGAAAAGCTTGGCCCGGCCCGGCCTTCGAAGTACTTAGACCAGGTAAAGGCTTGTACGCGAGCCTATTTTAAAACAAGGTCGTAGGCCAAATTAAAAAAGCCTGGCCTGTAAGCCGGCTTGTTTCAATTTTAAAATAAAAAATTATTTTTTATATAATATTATTTATATTCTAAAAATTATTTTTTATATAATATTATCGTGCTAATTTAGTCGAGGAGACTATCGAAGCATTAATTTGTGGTGGAGATTGGTTAAGAAATAAATATGATTTGAAGAAAAAACACAAAAGATATAAATTGCTTCTTTAACAACTCATTTGAAAATGTTTATATATTGCAATTCATAATGTAAACATAGTGAAATGCATAACTAATTTGATTTTCTGATTTTTTACTTGCAGGTTCGAAAATATAGTGGGAATAATCAAGCTGAAAGGCTCACTTGAAGATTGTGATGTGCCAAGAAAAATTCAATCTTTGTTGTCATGAATTTTTATAATTTGTATTCTTATTAAAAAAATCTGTCATAGACTTTTTATAATTTGGACCCATGCTGGAAATATTGTTTAATTAATGAGATATTTTTATTTTTATTTTATTTGCAATATAGTAGGCCTAATAGACCTCATAGGCCATATAGGACTTTTCTTTTTAAATAACAGGGCGAACTTGGCCTTTATAATAAGCCTTCGATAGGCTCGTAGGCCAGATAGGCCGACCATTTTATTATGCAGGCCTAGGCTAGGAAGGCCAAAGCCTTGTCTGCCCTGACCTATTTACATCCCTAAATACAATCAACATGCAAAAACAAAATTAAATAATTAAATAATATATGTATGATATTTATCATATATATGACATTATTCACATATATGTTACTATGTATATATACGATAATTTTAAATTACAAAATTTTAAATTTACTTAAATATAAATTATTATATATATATATATATATATATATATATATATATATATATATATATAACAACATAAATCCCGGAAATGTAAATTGATGAATTATAAATAGGGTTCACTTTTTCTGCTGTTACTCCAGATAAGTTATCTGCAGTAAGTCCAATATGTCGTCGTTTTGAGGTAGAAATCATGGTGTTTTTTTAATTTTAATTTATTTCAGGGTTATTATGTCCTTATAATTATAATTTTTGAATTTTTCAATCCCAAAACGACCTTGTTTTTGAAGTAAATGCAAATAACTTATCTGCATTAACTACAATTTTTTTTTCTATTATAAATAAGTATATATAAACACACAAGTACACATATATAATTATAAAGTGCTAAATTATAGAAATGAAAATTGTTGAAGTATAAATTGAAAATATATAAATTATTATTGGAAAAAATATTTATCCTTTTAAATGACACAACTTGTGTCATTTCACTCTCACAAAGAGGTGGGATCCACTTTCTTTATTTTTTATTGACTCTATCTCTCTCATGATTTATCTATTTCTCTCACTTAAAATGACATAATTTTACATCATTTAAAATGATAGAAACTTTTTCCATTATTATAATATAAATTATTGAAATATATAACATAACATAAATTGGAATGTGGTTTCCCATCGAGACCGATTAGGAAAAAAAGAAAAGAAAAAGTGAAATAAATAACAAAATATCAATTCCATGAAGTTTGTATTTCAAAAGAAAAAAAGAATCACCCTGCTCTAAGTATTTTTTTTATTTATATTTTCTTATTATAAAGCTTCGTCGATCTAAAATTCTCTTCTTTTTCCCAAGACCCTTCACTTCTTGATTTCTCTCAATACGATAATTTTTTATTTATATGTATCAAATGTGGCAAATACGGACATAATACAGATAATTGCCTTGATCTTGCTAAACCAGAGGAGGACAATGTTAACAAGGAAACAAATCAGCCTGATTTGAATAACTCTCAATCAAATCAAGGGGTAGGCCCTTGGATGATAGTGAAAAAAAAGAATTTCCATAGGAACCAATCCCCAATAAAGGATGAAAATAAAGGTGGAAGATTCTTTGGAGCGGATATCTCTAATAGTAAGAAGCATTTGTCTGCACAGGCAGCGGGTATCAATATTTTGAAGAATCCAGGGGTGGAAAATGTGATAGAGGCGAAAAAGGGGTCACTCAAGGAAAATAAGAGGAATCCTCTATCCCAGGCTACTCCCAAGGTCATCAATTCGAAAGCTCCTGCAGGTCAAGCAGGGACGAGTAATGCTGGAGCTAAAGTCTCATATAAACCGAAAAAGATAGAGAAGAAAAAAGCATTTGTTTTCTCCTCTGAAGCCAACACTTCCAGAACAAGTTCCAAGTCCCTAGAGCCCCCTTCATCCAGTAAGGCTACCAGCAAAGGTGACCTTAGATATGTTCCTATTTCCCCTTCTGGTCCTGTGGGCAGTAATGGTAAGGATATTGATCCTGGAAACACAGAAGGCGAATTATGCTCAAAAATCTCTGCTGCAAGTATCTCAAATACTGATAGCAATTTGCCTCCCTGTGAGTTATGTGTGGTAAATGACAAAATGTTGGATATGGATACTAATATGGTTAACAACAATCAAGGTGTTATGAGTTTGGAGAGCCATGAGAAAGTTATGGAAGATGGAATGCTCCTGGAGAAATCTTCTAGTGAAGTAGCTGTTGATAATATGGTAGAGTGAGATCAGGGACTCGGGGATCCTGGTACCAAATTAGTTATCCAATGAATTGTCTTGTTTGGAATTGTAGGGGTGCTGCCAAAAAGTCTTTTAAGACATCCCTCAGAAATTTCATTAAAAAATACAAGATTGGTTTGGTTGCTATTTTAGAACCTAGGATAAGTGGTGTTACTGCCCAAAAGAAGATTAAGCAATTGGGGTTCAACAATTATGTGATAGAAGATGCAGTGGGATTCTCGGGAGGTATCTGGATGTTATGGAAAGAGGAATTTTGCAATGTAACTCATTATAGAGAAATCGATCCAATTCATTCATGTTTCATGTTCCATGAATCAGGGGTTGGAATTTTATCTTACTGTGGTTTATGCCAATCCTAGAGAGGATGTTCGTGAGGAGCTATGGATGGATATAAAAAGAATTAGCAGCAGTCTAGTTGGTCCCTGGGTTATGATGGGAGATTTTAATGAGATTGCCTCCTACAAGGAAAAGAAAGGGGGTGCTCCTGTTAATCTTCTCAGGTGCCAGAAGTTTTCATCGTTCCTTAATGACTGCAACATGATAGATATGGGTTGTAAAGGAACTCACTTTACTTGGAAGGGGCCAAAGTGGCTGCATCTGGATAGAGTGTTCAAAAGGTTGGACCGTGTGTGTGCTAATGCTATTTGGAGAACAACTTTTGAAGAGGCTACAGTTAGAAGTCTTCCTCGGTTGAATTCAGACCATAACCCGCTCATGCTCTCTTTTTCCCAAACAATAAGGATTGGAGAGAAAGACCGTTTAGGTTTCTGGCTAGCTGGCAGGATCATGTTACTTTCCCCCATTTTTTTAAATTTGTGTGGAAGCCGAATCTAAACATCAGGATTAGTTTGAGCAATCTGGTCCCTTCCCTTAGATCGTGGAATAAGAGGGTTTTCGGGTGTATCCAAAAGAGGAAAGAATATATTCTCAAAAAGATTGAGGATAACCAAAATAACTATGCCACTGATATGGATTGTGTCCAATCTGAGTTAGATTTAGCCCTCCAATGTGAACTCAATAAGGTTATGGATCATGAGGAAGCGTTATGGTTTCAGAAAGCTAGATGCAAGTGGATTGCAGATGGGGACCGTAACACTACTTTTTACCATACTACTACTGTCATAAGGAGAGCCAGAAACAGGATTAGTGGATTAAAGAATGATCAGGGTCAAATGGTGACAGAAGAAAGTGATTTAATTTTGCTGATCCATTCGTTTTTCAAGAATCTATTTTCAGAGGAAGATTTTTGTAGACCTTGGTTCACTACTACTCATAACTGGCCTGTTTTGGAGGAATCGGATTTCAAGGATATGCAAGATCCCATAACAGATTCTCTTATCAGAGAAGTTTTTTTTGCTATGAATAGCCTTAAAGCTCCTGGTCCAGATGGGTTTCCTGCTCTCTTTTTCCAAAAGAATTGGGAATTATTGAGACTTCAAGTTATTGATTGTGTTAAACAGGTTTGGAATAGGCCTGAGTTGGTGAAAGAGCTAAATAAAACGCATCTTGTGCTTATTCCTAAGGTGGCTAAACCCGAAAAAATTAACCAATTCTGGCCAATTGCTCTTTGCTCTGTTATCTACAAAGGAATCAGCAAGCTAATTGTGGGAAAGCTGAAGCCTGTTCTAGACAAGTTAATTTCGCCCCAACAAGTTAGCTTTGTCCCCAACAGACAGATTCAAGACAATATAATCATTGCCCAGGAGATGGTCCATTCAATGAGTAGAATGAAGGGGAAGAGGGGTTTTTTTGCTATAAAGATTGATCTTGAGAAAGCATATGACCGGATGTCCTGGAAATTCATCCATACAGTGTTATCTGAGGCGAACTTTCCAATATCTTTGGTTAATTTAATTATGCAGTGTATCTCCTCATCTGAGCTAGAAATCCTTTGGAATGGAACTCAAGCTGGTAGTATTTCCCCTAGCAGAGGGTTAAGACAGGGTGATCCATTATCTCCCTATATCTTTGTCCTTTGTATGGAAAAGCTTTCCCATTTGATTACGGACTCCTTGGAGAAGAAGGAATGGAAGCCAATGAAAGCTGGGAAAGGTGGACCATCTATATCCCATCTCTTATTTGCAGATGATCTGATGTTATTTGGAGAAGCTAATACTGATCAAATTAAGATTATGATGAGCTGTCTTAACAAATTTGGCAGCATGTCTGGGCAAAAGGTGAGCTTCCAAAAGTCCAGCATATTTTTCTCTAAAAATGTTACTCAGGATGTGGTGAATGCTATTGTGGAGATTAGTGGTTTTACCCATACTAAGAATCTGGGAAGATATCTTGGTTATAAGATGAAGCATGGTCGTGTTAGCAAATTGCACTATGGAGAATTAATGGACAGGGTCAATAATAGGCTCCAAGGTTGGAAAAAGAAGTGTTTGTCAATGGCTGGAAGGATTACTTTAGCTAAATCCGTTATTTCAACTATCCCTATGTTCCACATGCAAAGTAGTCTTCTTCCTAAGGGAATTTGTGATGATATTGAAAAGTTACAAAGGAATTTCATATGGGGAGATTCTGATAATAAAAGGAAGTTTCATGCGATTGGCTGGGATGGTCTTAAGTTGGCGAAAGATCAAGGTGGCTTAGGAATCATAGATCTCAGAAAGCAGAATGAAGCTTTTCTCCAAAAGTGTGCCTGGAAGATTACTCAATGTCCTTTGCAGTCCTGGGTTCAAGTTCTTGTTGCTAAATACAGTAGGAAAAAGGATTTGATGAAAGAGGTGAGTTGTAAGACTTATGATTCTCACTTTTGGAAAAGCCTGTGCAAAATATGGCCAAAAATGCTCAATAACACTGTTTGGCAGATTGGTAATGGGCGAAAGATTAAATTCTGGAAAGATGACTGGTTGGGAAGAAACAACAATCTCATATCTCTCACAACAACCCCTCCTGAAGATGAATATTCTGATTTGATAATTAAGCATAGCAATTTTTGCTCAGAGGAGGGTTGGAATATGCAATTTCTTCTAAGTCATTTTGATCAAAATACTGTTAACAGGATCTTAGCAATTCCTTATCCTGAGGATGGGGTAGGAGAGGATATAATTGTGTGGAAAAATTGGAACCCGAATAGCTCTATTGTTAAAATGGCTTATTGCAGTCAGACAGCTTCAAGTTCTGTTCCTATAAACAACTGCTGGAACCGGGTTTGGAAGTGGAAAGGACAAGGAGAATCAAGATTCTCTTGTGGAAGATGCTGCATGGAAGAATGTTGACAAAAGATAGAGTTGCTAATTGGAGTGGGGGGTCAAATAGGTGTCATTTATGCCCAGATCAGGTGGAGGAGTGCCTTCATGTGTTCAGGGATTGTTTTATGGCTAAAAAGGTTTGGCTTTTACCTATGTTTCATCCTCTTCCTCACGGATTTTTCAATCCTATTTCATTTAAGGATTGGTTATGCCTTAATCTGAATGTAAAATCTTGCACTGGAAAGGATTGGAGAGATGTTTTCTTTATAATCTGCAACTCTCTTTGGATTTGGAGGAACAAAGAAATTCATGAAGATGGTTACAAGAGACCTGAGGACCCTTCAATTCCTCTAGCTGCCCAAATAGAGGAAATCAGAAATAGTCTTGTTCATAGGGTCAGAGAGGTTATTAGCATTTCGGTTCCCATCAAGTCGGAGAAATGGACAGCTCCTAATCATGGTTTTTTCAAAATGAATGTGGATGGTGCTGTGAATGGGGAGAGGGCTGCTTGTGGTGGACTCTTAAGGGGTAGAAATGGAGACTGGATTGGTGGGTTTTCGGTCTTCTTAGGCTCATGCTCCCCCTTAATGGCTGAATTATGGGCTGTTTATCACGGCCTTGTTTTTGCTTGGAACCATAATTGGAAACAGATTATTTTGGAATCGGATTCTTCTCAAGCTTTAAGCTTACTTACCCTTAGGGGTAATGACACTCGAAAGCTATCATTAGTAGCTAAGATTCGAGTTTTACTTCAAAAGGAATGGATTGTTCAGTTAAATGGTATCTCTAGGAAGGCTAACATGTGTGCTGATTGGATTGCGAAAAAAGCCTTGGATGACTCCCTTGGTCTCTCTTCAATCTCTTCTCCTCATTGGGCTCTCCTAAATCTGCTAGTTGCGGATATTCTGGATCCGGGGCGGGACACTGCTGCTAATTAGGATGCTGTGCTATCCTCGGGAGTTTAGTTTTTAGTGTTTCTTTTAGTTTATTTTCTGCATTGTTTTTTCTTGTTCTGGTTTCTGTCTTTTGTTGGGGGTGATTTAGCCCCTGTTGATTACCAAAAAAAAAAGAGTAATATTTGTTAGGAATGTAGCTTCTAAACTCAAGAGTGGGTGAATTGAGTATTACCAAGTTTTCGTAAAAGTCTCCTTCTAGTTTTTAAATAATCATTTCAAGCAAACTTTGATATATGAAAAACTAATCAATACATTCAAACAATCCATAACATATAATATATCACAATTATAGAACCTATGCTAGCACATACAAGATATCAAAAAAGTAATTAAAATGCTTGAAATAAAGAGTTAAGAGTTTAGACAATTGCAAACATAATATATCCTGATTCGGTCACCACCACTTGTGACCTACATCCAGACTAAAGTCGATTGATAAATTCTTACACTATTCATCAAGCTTCCCGGGTGCTTGAAAAATCACTACAATCTTCCAAGACTTCGGGCTCTTAGATGCCTTCCACTCCAATTTTACTTAGGTATTTAGATACCTCTCAAACACAACGAGTCTCACAACCTTCTCAACTCAAGAATACAAAGAAAGAAGTATTTAGAAATAAATATACACTATTAAAGTATGGATATAAAACTTGAAGCACTATGAGTAAATGGTTCTTCACAATATGAGCTCAAATATATTTAATCTTTGAAAGATATGAAAGAATATGTAAATGATAGTGTATAGACTCTCAAAGTATGCTTAAGATGTGTAGGAATGATGCCCAATTGGTTCTAGAGTAGTTGGGAATGTACATACAGTGATTTTTCTCGAAACTAGCCGTTATAGGCATTATGTCGCAGTGGTAATCAATTACCTCAAAGGGTAATCAATTACCATATGTTGTTAATCGATTCCCAACCTAACAACAAGAATATTGTTTCGTAATTTTGAGCACAACTTAAACTATACTTGTTGGATTGATGTGATCTTGGTCTCGTTTGAAAGATAAAAGAGAGATCTACAATTTTTGTGAAGAACAAAAGATCCAAATCCATCATATTGGATACAAAAAGGTGTCCAGAAGACAACATCGAATCTATGCAACAAATTTTAAGTTCAAATGTGTTCTAGCTTGCTTCCAACCACTTTTTATGAAAGTTCTTGACTTGATAAATATGTTTTGAAGTTATAAAACATGTAAAGGGTATTTTCTATGGATTTTTCAAATTTATTTCAAGTATATAAATGCAATTTGTGAAACACTTTTACTTTGAGAAAAATTTTGAGCTCATGCAATGCAATCTACTATATACCCTAATAATCATATTTAAGTCCTAGAAGTATGATCTAATAGGAATAAGGACTTAGCTTGTTGCGTTGATACTTTGATCTTGATCCTCACTTGAACTTGGTGCTTTGACTTGTTGGATATGACAATACTTGACACTTTGTTGGTTTTGATCCTTTTCTTTTCTTCAAGGTTTTCCATGGTTTTGTTGCCTTTGATATTGGTTTTGCTCTTCAAACCTCTTCATGTTTATTGCCTAAGTTTAATGATTATTGCTTTTGGATTGTCATCTTAATGCTTTTGATTCATTGCTCTTTCTTTATTCTTCTTGCATGGCCTTATCATATATCTTCAGTATATGCATATGGTTGATGTTTTTTGCTCTTGATCAATGTTCTTCTCTTTTTATTGTTGCCATTTTGTTATCATTAAAACATATCTTTTATCTACAATCTCCCCCTTTTGATGATGACAAACTTAAAATTGAGAAAAAGTTAGTATAACAAATATTATAAAATAATGTATATCAATACTCCCCCTTAATTTATCAAACTTAAAATAGAAAATGTTATAATTATGAAAGTGAAGCATTGCAAACCAATATGTGTGTAATGGTGGAATGATAAAATTTTCTCAATTTTCATATTTTCCTCTCCTTTTTGGCAACATCAAAAAGCATAAATCAAGTTAAGCGTATGAATTTAAGAGCAATATAACAAATATCCATTAAGCATGGTAATAAAGACCACATGTTAGTTAGCAACAAAGCAAGAACATCAAAGCAACTAGAAATGCTCCCTCTTAATCCATGAATGGTTTCAAAGACAAAAGTATAGGGATTCTAGGGTCAACGAACCTCACTTTTACCTTTTTAGTGCATTCTCCATCTTTCATCTTTATTTTTACCTTTTATCCACGTGTTAGGTAGAAGTGTGCTACATTTTCTCAATTGACACGTATTCTCCCCCTTAGTAACATGAAAAGGCATTAAACAGTCCAATATATATATATATATATATATAGTGCTACATTTTCTCAATTGATTAAATATGGAGAATAATAACCATACTTATGGAAATAAATATAAAACCCCCTAAATATAACATGAAAAGGCATTACGTAGTTTTTAGTGACTGCACCAATATATATATATATATATATATATATATATATATATATATATATATATATATATATATCAAAGCATTCAAATGATCAAGTAAGTGCAAATATACCTCAGTGGAATTAAATCATCAAGTGCTCCATATATCATAAATCTAACATAAATGATTTGTTCAAGTCAAAACATCCAAATATAATCATATGATCCAAGTACAAAGCATTTATATAATAAATATTAAGGATATGCAAATAATAATGCAATACGAAGCATCAAATCCTAGTTGAGCATTATATAGAACATGGCATCAAATTATTTTCTCCCATTTTTGCTAGCATAAAATAATATGGACAAGTTGTAGGCATGACTGGCATGAGATTGAGAATAACATGCATAAGATTAATTAGCAAGTATAAAGCATGCGACTTTCAAAGCATTAATCATTTGACGTGCATTAGGTTAATCATTTTTCTTCCCATTGGCATCATACATAATGATAGATAATTATTGAACACAAGATACCATAAGCCAAGAGCATAAAAAGATGAACATATAAATCATGTCATATCACTTGTAGTGCAACCATAAAAATCAATGTCAAATTTTGTACTATAAATGCCACTTGTTTTATGCTAGACAAATATTCATAATATGTTGTCATATGCAAGCAAGTATAGAGATTAGGAGACTTAGCTACCACATGGAATATTTTGCAAACCAAACCCTTTTTAAAACATCTCCAATATTGTCATCTCCATTCCTTTGTAAATTCTTGTCCTTCTTTTGATGTTGGGATGAGTTTTCGCCGTGTGACTTTCTTTCTTTTGTTGACCTCTTCTTCACTTTTCTTATCACCCAAAAGAATGTAGGCCAAATTTCCTACAACATGATCATCGCAAACATCCTTTCTAGGCATAATGGACTTAGTCTCTTCAAAAGCAATATAATAGAGGATATAGTTAATGAGTTAAGGGGGAGTTCGATGGGAATTCATGACAGAGGACCATCATCAATGAGTTAAGTTATACTTGAGTAAGTAGGTCCAACACTACATATTAACCACCAATGAGATAAGCAACACTAACAAGAGTTTTTTGTGAGTATCTTGAGAGTACCCCAACTAGAGTCAGACGCCTTAGGGGAGTCCATGATAATTGACAGGCGAACCTTACTAATAAATTCAATTAACCCAATTATAGCAAGTGAATCTGATACTATATTTCAACCAAAAATCTTAAAACATTTAATTTATGGATCCTTTTATTTATATAATATTTATTTAACTCATGTGTGATTCTATTTGAATATCCCTAGGGGTGTTCGCAGTCTTGATTGGATCGATTTTGGAAGCAAAAATCATCCGATCCAATACATTCGGTTTGATCAGATAATCATCCATTCAGTTTGAATTTTTTTCAAATCCGATTCGATCCAATCTAATTTTTTTTGGTTTGGATTTGATCGGTTTTCGATGTTTTGAAAATCCTAAAATTTGTTTCATGATTATTGTGCAAATAACATCTTTTGTATATATTGGCTTTGTAATTTTTTTTGTGAAATACAAAAGCATTAGTAAACGATAATATAGTTTTTTGTGTGTGCAATGAGATATGAAGCTCTACACAGATGAAATTTTATTGATGTGATGTGATTAGATTTTTTCTTGGGTGCAGTTGATGGGTTAACATGTCTTGAATTTAGAATTTTTTGGGCTATGATTGAGGAAAACCTAAGTAGGTAGAGGAAAATTAATATATTGGATCCCGACAACAGTTCCAATCCAATTAAAATTTTGCGGTTTTTTTTTTTCGATTTTCAATTTTTCAATTTTTGACTTATTCGATTATCCATTTTTCGATTCCATCAGCGCGGTTTGAATCGATTTGGACATATCCCTAGAAACATAGATACTAATCTCGAGGACATACTTGGATGATCTCGAGTTACAAGCATCTGGACCGCTTTTGTAATCTACCGAACCCGCGACCTGTAGTGTCTGAACCGTTTTCATTTAAAAATAAATCTAATAAAAGAACGCCGTTTGCACAAGGTTTAACCTAAACCCCTAACCTTGTTTCTGCGTCGAGACACACAAACTGTGAATCGAAGGCTACCCGTTGCTCCTACCTCCGCCGAAGGTTCCGGAAGCTGCGGCATCCATGGACAGCGGCGGCGACGGCGCTGGTTTAAACTTCCAAGTAAAGGTTAACCACGAAGCAAAACTGAAAGAATTGCTGCATAGAATAACCTCGATTGAGATAAAGCTATGCTCCGACGCAGCAAAAGAGTTCGTGAAGTTGTTAAAGGGCGACGACGGAGGCGAAGTGCTCCGCGAGTACATTCGCGGTTCCCCGAAGTGTTCCGAGTTACAAGAAGCATGGAAGCTGAGGCAAGGGAAGCAAGGAATGTATTACATATTCGATTTGATTTCCACCATTCTGAGTCACCACGAGGGGAAGAGTGTTAAGGATTTGGATAAGTTCGCGAGGTTGATTATTGCAGAACACTTAAGCGATGTGTACAAGGAGTTGAATAGCAAGGAATCGAAACGGCAGAAGAGTGCGCTTTTGCTCGTCGCTTCGATTGTGAGGCGCAGTGCAAGTTTGGCTTCTGAGGTTGCGAAGAGCTTCGATTTCAAGCTCGGCGAATTCGTCAGGCTCGCGGGAGATAAGAGGAGGAGGAACTCGAATTCGAATTCGAACAACGAAAGAAAAAGAAGTGAGATTTTGCTGAGGAAGTCGTTTGTTCGATTCGCGATGTCGTTTTTGGAAGTTGGGAGGCCTGGTTTGTTGCGTTGGGTTCTGCAGCAGAAGGAGATGTATTCTGGTGTTCTTCGCGGGTTGTGGAGAGATGATGATGAGACTTTAGTGTTTGTGTTGACCACGTTGAGGGATAGGGTTCTGGTTGAAGAGTCGTTGGTGCCGCCAGGGCTGAGGAGTGTTCTGTTTGGGAGTGTGACGTTGGAACAGTTAGTTGATGTTTGTGGAAGGGAAGGTGGTGGTGATGCTGCTGAGTTGGCGTGTCATGTTCTTGTTAGGGTTTGTACTGATCCGAGTAATGGATTGATGCCTGATTTGAAAAGGCGTCCAACTCCGTTAAGGGGTAATCCGAAGAGAATCATGGGGCTCATGAAGAAGCTGTGGGCAACCGAGGTTCAATATCATAGAGATTTGCTTTTGGCTATTGTTAATGTCAGACCTTCTTTTGGTTTGTCGTATTTGAAAGAGTTTCCCTACAACATTGAGAATTATAAATCACATTCATGGTCAGAATTGTTTATATGCTTTTTTTTTTTTTGGTCCTTGTATTCATTAAATTTATATATGAGTACTGCTAGCAACCCACACTTTGACACTCACTTTTCAACGGATAATTTTTTTGTCCTCCTGGGGTAAATCTACACCACTTAATTACAAGACATGGATTAAGCTAACTGCATTTACACCTATTTTCTTGACAACATCTTCATTTCTGATACCATGCAAGTCCAAGCAGCAACAAACTCTTTGACACTCTATTATCAATACACTCTATTGACCCCAATAATAGAGAGTGGAACCAGGTCATTTAGGTGGATGCTAGCATGAGTTTTCACTCAATAATAGAGAGAGCATTGAAAAAGGAAATTTTTTTAGCCCTCATGCAGTTCATATCACACCAACTTAGATATATGTATATGTTTTTATTTTCTCCATTCCTCCTGTATGGTTGGTGACTGTTTATTTGCAGGATTTCTGCGATATCTTTGGCAGCTCATTTGGTTTTATCAGTGGGCAATGGTGTTTCCAAGGAATTCATCAACTCTCGATCAAACGATACACATTCATTTGACAATATGGATTTGCTCGATATCATGAAGTGCTTGTTTCCCCGTCCATTCAGCAGGTCAATGTTTAATAAGGGATTGCATCACAGTGAACCTTATGTGAAACATGGTACTCTAAGGCTTCTTCTGGAGTTACTCAAATTGCTGGACTATCTTTTTGGTTGTTTGAACCTTAATTCTAGTTCCAGCAATCCATTCATGCAACATATGATGTCTATCAAGCAAGAAATTCAGAATTATGTTCAAGCTTTTCTTCCTGATCTGCAGGTTTTATTAAATTTACTTTCCTCTTCAGATGCTTGTTCTGAAGTCCGTAACTCAAGTTTGAAGAGAAATGCATGTCATCAAGAACATAGCACCAATAGTAGAAAAAAGTTAAAAATGGATACTTCTGAGAGTGACATAGATATAGTTGTTGGTGGGATAAGTTCTGCTCCAGATATTGATTTGACTGACAACAGTGGAACAGTTGACAGTGCGCTTAGAGTAGATGCATTGGATGATGCAGAGGACTTCATGAATAGCATTGGGGGAATTTGGGGTGTGGACCTTTGTTCCATGGCTATTTGCACCCTGAAGGATGCAGAATCATACTTACTGTCCAAACTGCTTGATGCTCTCAGATATTATCGTGTATGTACAATTCTTAAAAATCTTGTTTTATTCAAGCCTTTGGGAGACACTACTACTGTGAAGTCTGTTATGTAATAGAAAATGTCCTGAGATCAATATATATATATATATATACATATCTCTGTGTATGTGCATGTGCGTGCTATGCCGCAATTGTAGCGGGTAGCGGCAACAATCCGCTACGTGCAGTGCCATAACGCTGCAGGAAAGGAGTGCATGTTTCTGTTTTTACCCTCCATTTAAAGTCCAAGCTGTCAAATTTTAAAGGTTGAGTGGTCTTTTTAATCCATCTTTCATCTGATGTGTCAACCTCTATACTCTCTCTGTGTCCACCATTCTCTCTTGTTTCTGAGCTGACCAGCTGCCAGCTTCAACTTTTGGTGACTGGCGATCAGCTTCCACCTCCATTTCTGGAGATTCTCTCTATTCCATACCTTCAGTTTTTATGTTTGTGTTTGTGTTTTTTTTTTTGTTTTGTTTCCGAACCTCTATTGCTATATTATAACCTTTCTTGGTGCATCATTTTTTTGAATTTAATATCTGATTAGAACTTGAAGCTTTCACTTACATGTAATAGAATTCAATGAACAGGAAGAAAGGAGAGGGTGAGAGAGAGAGAGAGATGATTCTATAGCTCTGATCTGAATGTATGTTATTGAAGAATGAATGAAAGATTAGTTACAAGAGTGTGAGTTGAAAAGTCTATTTAAAGAGCTTAAGGCTGAGTCAGCAACAGCTCAGCAACAGCACCAAAACTCTAACTAACTACAACAGAGTATATGAGAAATAATCCTATACAGTGAGGAGTATATCGAAAGCTATTCTACTTTATACTCTAATACACCCCCTCAAACTCAGGATCTTTGAGGATGTAGAGCAAAATCAAAGATGCAGAGTTTGCTCCATAATTCTTCAAATCTGATGCCTGGAAGAGCTTTAGTTAGAGTGTCAGCCACCTGATCAGATGCAACAACCAACTCTTTTGCCAGAACTCTCTCTCGCACAAAGAAAATATCAAGCTCTTTGTGTTTAGTGCGAGCATGAAGAATAGGATTATGGGAGAGAGCCACAATGCTCAAATTATCACAATAAACAACCGGTGTAGATATAGGTACCCGAAGCTCACATAAAAGGGATTGTAGCCATAAAATTTATGCACAAGTCAAAGCTAAGCTCCTGTTTTCAGCTTCAGTACTAGATCTAGCAACCAAGGTTTGTTTCTTAGACCACCAAGAGACAAGATTTGGCCCCAAAAACAGACACGCACCTGATGTTGTACGCCTATCGTCAGGATCACTAGCCCAATCAGCATCACAATAGGCTGTGAGAGAAAAAGGACTGGAAGAAGGTGCAGATTGCAGTCTCAAACCGAAAGAAATGGTGCCTTTAAGTTAACGCAGAATACGTTTTACAATTTTCCAATGATCTAGTAGAGGCTGAGCCATAAATTGACATACTTTGTTAACAGCAAAGCTTATCTCAGGCCTAGTGATAGTGGCATATTGAAGAGCTCCAACAATGGACCTGTAGTGATGAGGATCCTCATAGAAGTTAGAGCCATGCTTGGAGAGTTTACATAGGCATAGGAGTTGCAATGCTGTTGGCAACATCCATATTAGCTCGAGTTAGAAGACCACGTATGTACTTGGACTGATTGAGGAAGATAACACTAGATTCTGGTTTGTGGACTTGAACCCTAAGAAAGTAGTCCAAATTTCCCAAGTCTTTTAGAGCAAATGTGGAGTTGAGTTGAGAAACAATGTGTTGAATGTAAACTGAATCATTTCCAGTCACTATAATATCATCAACATACACAAGTATGTAAATGCTTCTACTTGCAGAATGATGAAAAAATAAAGAGGGATCACAACGGTTGGAAGTAAAGCCAAGATGCGAGAGAGAGAGAGTTGAGTTTATCAAACCAGGCTCGGGGAGCTTGTTTGAGCCCATAAAGAGCTTTATTTAGCTTGCAAACTAGCTTCTTATCAGATGACTCAAAGCCTGGTGGCTGAACCATGTAAACATCTTCTGCAAATCACCATTAAGGAAGGCATTATTGACATCTAATTGTCGAAGAGTCCAGCTATAAGTGAGAGCCAAGGTAAGCATGACTCTAATAGTGATAGGTCGAACCACAGGAGAAAAGGTCTCAGTATAGTCAAAACCAGCTTGTTGATGAAACCCTTTAGCAACCAGCCTTGCTTTGTATTTATTGACACTGCCATCAGCATTTTCTTTGAGTTTGAAGACCCATTTACATCCAATTGCAGTCCTGTTAGATGGTAAAGGCACAAGATTCCAAGTATTGTTAGCTATAAGTGCAGTAAATTCAGTTTGCATGGCTGCTGTCCATTCTGGATTGGCAAGGGCTTGTTTGACCGTAGAAGGTTCAATGTGGCTTAGAAGAGCAATGGACCTAGCAAGAGTTTTTGATCGAGTAGTTATGGAGTGAGGAGAAGGTGGGCCAAGAGAGGAGGAGGGAACATATTCAGAGGTAGAAGAACTGGATGTAGGTGAAGAGGAAGAAAAACTGGATGTAGGTGAAGAGAAGAAGAAAAAGATGGGGAAGGCAAAACAGGGGACATATCTGGAGACTCGGAAGAAATATGACCAAAACTGGTGTTGGAATCAGTGATGGAATTCAAATTGGACTTGGAACTAAAGTTAGAAGAATTGTTTGATGCACAAGGCACCAGATCAGACTGAACCAGTGGCTGCTGTGTGTTGCAATGGCAAAGCAGGAGAGAAAACTGAAGAAGGTGGGGAATATTTGAAAGAGATAATAGGAATGGAGGACTGTCCAGCAGATTGCAAAGGAGTAGTATTCCAATGGGGATAAGGGAACCTATAGGCTATATTCATTGAACAACACATCCTTTGATATAAAAATTCTACCCTCTGAATTGTGGCATATGTATCCTTTATGACTAGAAGAATAACCCAAAAAGAGACATTCTTGATAACGAAACTCCAGTTTGTGTTTGTTATAAGGACGAAGGAAGGGAAAACAAGCACACCCAAAAGTTTTGAGGAATTGGAAGTGGACTTGAATAATCAGAAGTGGACTTGAATAATAAGGTATAAGGGACATTATGATTTAAGGCAGCAGTGGGAAGTCTATTAATGAGATAGACTGCTGAAGTGAAGGCAAAATCCCAAAATTTGAGTGGAAGTGAAGCATGAGACAGCATGGTAAGACCAGTCTCAACGATGTGTCTATGTTTTCTTTCAACACCACCACTTTGATGGTGTGTATGAGGACAAGCTAAATGATGTAATATACCATGAATTTTGAGATATTTTGAAAACACCTGAAACTCACCTCCCCAATCTATTTGTATGGCTTTTATAGGTAGATTAAATTGAGTTTTAATCATAGAATGGAATTGTTTGAAGACACTTAGAGCATCAGACTTCAGTTTTAAAGGATACATCCAAGTATACCTAGTGCTTGCATCAACAAATGAAATATAATAAGAGTAACCAGAGGTAGATTTTATAGGTGCGGGTCCCCAAAGATCATTGTATACCAGTTCAAAAGGAGTTTTATAAACAGTAGAAGAAGAAGAAAAGGGTAGGCGATGAGCTTTGCCAATGCAACACGAACTGCAGAAATCTGATACAGTTTTATTGCTGTATGGAATCTTACAAGTGGAAAGAACACCCTTTACAACTTCATTGTGTGGGTATCCTAGGCGACAATGCCACAAATGATACACAGAGTGAGGTTCACAACTAAGTGTATATCAGATACATTTTTACAAGGAGTTACAGCAGAATGAGAATGAGTACATTTCTCAAAAACAAAGTTATTACATTGAGACTGAAAAGAGGTACTAAACACTGGCTCTAATGCACAAGGCTTATCTTGAACAATATTGATTCCTGAAAAACAATATAGACCATCACGACCAACAGTTCCTTGGAGAAGAGTTTTATTGGACCCCTGCGATTTGACATAACACAGTGGGGTGAAATTCAAAGAACACATGATTATCTTGTGCAAATTTGCTCACACTAATCAGATTTTTAACAATTGAAGGAACATGAAGGAGATTTTTGAGCTGAAGTTGTGTGTGACAATCAATGGGTGAAATAAAAGTAGAGGAGCCTATAGCTTCTACGGTCAAACCTTGCCCGTTGCCAATTTGAACCTGGTCTGATCCAGTGAGTTGTTGACTTTGGACCAAATTGATTGGATTAGCTGCAATGTGATGTGAGGCTCCAGAATCTGGATACCATTCCAATAGATGAGTTGATTCTGGAGTAGGAAGAAGACCAAGCTGAACAACTAACATTGCTTGAGGCTGTGCTTGAGCGTTGGTAGGTCGAACATAATGAAATGACCTTGTTTCTTGAACGTTGGTAGGTCGAACATACTGAAACGACCTAGTTTGCTGTTGTTGTTGAGGAATAGCTCCAAAATACTGAGGAGTATATGAATTTGGTGGAGGATGAAGGGTAGGAACGAAGTCAGCATCAAACCTGTACCACATGAGTGGACATCATGTCCGAACTTGTAACAAAGCTGGCAGTAGACATTAGATCGAGTTCCACGTCCTCTACCACGATTATTTCTGCCATTGCTCCTTCCTCGACCACGATTCGAAGTGTTGGAGAGACCAGAAACTCCATAATCAACAGAAGAATCTCGCTGGTTCATGCTTTGTTTTTGGTTCGTTGGAACAGAGGCAAACAAAGCTTCTTTCTCTGGCATCTGTGACTGCACCTGCATGCGAGCAAGATTGACAGTGGCTGTATCAGTTAATAAAATCTCATTCTGCTTCAACAAGAGTTGTTCATGAGCCAACAAGTTGCACGGCCAAATCATCAAGTGAAGGCGTTTTTTCTCTGCCAAGGACGCTGAGAACGAAAGAGTTATATCAGCTGGTAAACCTTCGAGTACATATTCAATGTGATCCTCTTCTGATACAGGACTGTTTATCGCTTTGAGAGAGTGACAAAGAGACTTAATGCGTGATAGGTATTCTAACAGTTTTCGTTCCTTTCTTTATGGATCGTTCGTAACTCAGATCTCAATTGTCTCGCTGTAGATTTCATAGCAATACAATGTAACTGAACCAAGTAGGG
>JAVKPL010013425.1:0-73482 GCA_032173675.1 Gastrolobium villosum | reverse complement strand
GGTATCAGAGCCTCGCCGTCTCCCACTTTCTCTTGTGGAAATTCTTAGTACAGGTAAGCTGGGCCTGTTGCATTATCCACTCTTCAAGCCCAATGGGCTCTCGTGTGAGGGGGCGTGTTGAGATATATAGTCCCACATTGGTTGGATGAACAACTAATGTGGTCTTTGTAAGGCCTTGGGCACTCCCACCCTTTGAGTTAGCTTTTGAGGTGGTGTAACCCAAGGTTCTTTACAATAATTAATAAAAACAAATTAATTACATTCTAAATGTGGGCCCTGTTCAATTCAATAGTTATCACCATCAAATATAAATATATATATATGTATAATATATATATATATATATATATATTATTACTACTAATTTATAATTCAGAAGCGATCATATCCCATCTAAGTTGGGCCAGCCTCTATTATAATAATAATTATTATTAATTTATTATTATAAATTACTTTATTTTTCTGGGATATTACACATGTTGCCTTTTAGTTCTTGAACTGTCTTGTTATATAAAAATGGTTTACCTTTACAATTGGCTGATTTAGGTTTTATTACAAATTGCGACGTGCCTGCTCTGTTTATCAAATTGGTTGACTGCTCATACACTATATAATCAGACATATTATTGTGTTGTTTTATTGGATCTTGTTATTGTGAGATCTTTGTACAAAATGCTGTGTTATATTGTGTTGCAGCTGGACCATTTGTTTCTATAAGGTCTTTCAGTTAGTTAAGGAAGCTGATAGTTATGCATTTTTAATTTTTTTTATATGCCACTGGATTGTATTTGACTAACTTTGTGATGCTGTACCACTGATTGATTTTCAAAAAGTGGACTCCAACAGGCCGGCGTCTTATTACTGGCTCACAGACCGGAGAATTCACTCTTTGGAATGGACAGTCTTTTAATTTTGAAATGATTCTTCAGGTACATTAATTAGTCTTGATGTTATTATGGTAGTCATCAGTAATTTTAAGAATACTAGCAGTCAAAGGTGGATTTTGACGCATGCAGGCTCATGATCAAGCAATTAGATCCATGGTCTGGAGTCACAATGACAACTGGATGGTCTCTGGTGACGATGGAGGCGCAATAAAGTAGATATATACTTTAATTTGTTGTTTGTTTCTTATAAGTTTCATTTTCATATATTTGAGTAGATTTTGGTGTTTAAAATCACATGTATGCATGGGTCATTTTTCTAGGTATTGGCAGAACAACATGAACAATGTTAAAGCCAACAAATCTGCTCATAAAGAATCAGTTCGTGACTTAAGGTAGATACTTTATTTGATTATACATGAAAATTATAGCATGCTGAAGAGGAAAATGTGCTGTAACTCTTTTGTAAACAGTTTTTGTAGGACAGATTTGAAGTTCTGTTCGTGCTCTGATGATACCACGGTTAAAGTTTGGGATTTTGCACGCTGTCAAGAAGAGTGTTCATTAACTGGTAATGTACTTTGATGAACCTGATATGAGGAGTTTTCTGTATTTAATCTGGTTGGAGTCTTGAAACTGAATCGTAACAATATTTTATTAATATATACAGTGGAGGCTTGACTTTGCCCACATAATTTATCAGCGTCTCTGCTTTATTTGAGGCTAGTTAATCACAAACTGCATTGCTTAGGCACTTGAAATTTGGAGAGCCCCGGTTGATCCATGTGGCCGAGCTCTGGGATAGGGCTTAGTGGTTGTGGGTTGCCCATTTGACTTGATGTTTTTTTTTTTTCTCTTTTTAGTGTGACAAGAGTGAGCTGCTATGTGCAGAGAAACCTTCAATTTTACTGGTTCTCTTGTTCAAATTTGTATTTGATTACAATATCACTAATTTCTATAGGATAATATTAAACATGAAATTTGGCACAATTAGATTTATTTCTCAGTGGAAATGGAATTATCATATGACCTCCTATGGAGTTAAGCATTTTAAAGTGAACCTCTTGCTCTATGTTTGAGTACTTAGGCTCTATGTAGCACCGATATCAACACGGGACATGACACTCCGATACGTTAATTCCAAAAAATGTTAGATTTCGACACGTTAGGACACGTTTTAATATTAAATAATACTTTTAATTTATGTTGCATTTATTATATTTAATATTCAATAATTTAACAAAAAAATAAAGCTAAACTTATAATTCCCATTAATTTTGCAAAGAAACATAAGATATCACAAATATTTATATTAAATTCAATAAAATGGTAATAGTAATCCAACGAAACTAATAGTTAGAACTAGAAACGCAACGCAACACAATCTTTGAACCTTTTTTTGAGTTTCTACAACGCGCGTTGGAGTGTCGGAGAATGTCAGTGTCGAAGAGTGTTGGGAAGTATCGGACACGACATGTCGGGTTTTTGAAGTGTCGGTGCTTCATAGCTTAGGTCCCTTTGTCAATTTTGAATGGTGTTAAACTAATGTTTGAAGTAAAAATGTTTCTGCCTTTTTGTGTCACCAGGGGTCATAGGCAAGGGATTTTTTTTATTTAAATTTTCAACAGTTTTAAATATAAACAGAACAGTGATAAATTTAAATGAAGGTAATGACTGAATTTTTGACAATTTTTTATTTTTTTTAGTACAAAAGGGCTTATACATGAAATATTGCAATGCAAATACACCAGTAAAAATGCACTTTGTCGTGTAATCTGTTAGAAAAACTTGTTTTATCGTATGTAAAATACCATTATTGGCATTAATGTCCAATGTTGACTGCATGGAGAAACTTTTGAAGTACCAAATAAGATGAGGTCAATCTGTCATTTCTACTTATTGTTATATGTCTGTTGTAAATACTTAGATTTGCACCTTTCTAAAGAGAATAGAGAGGAGGGAGAGAGAAAGCTAGGTGAGAGATAGATGGTACTCACAGTAGCTATATATATATAGAGCAGGGGAAGCTTGTAAGCTAAGCTATGAGAGGTTGGATCTTTTATGCAACTGCATAACAGAATGCTGCCTCAGCACAACTCACTACAACAACAGAATTCTAACCATCCTGACATGAGTAATCACATAAACTGAGTGTACTAGCATGAGATCCCTGTCTTTACAATAGAACTGCACAGGAGTAATTTCTCTAATGCAGAATACTTGATTATACCTCTTGAATTTTATGCTTCTATTAACTTCGCTTTAAAGCCAATCAATTTGATGTGATTACTCAAAATTTGCTGTATAATTAATTCCTTGATTGAAGTCCTAGAATCCATCTCATGTGTTTATACTATTCTTTTGTCCTTTTTATGAACTAACTTTCGGAGTTATCATTGTGGCATTTGAACTCAGCCAGGCCATGGTTGGGATGTGAAGAGTGTTGACTGGCACCCTACAAAATCTCTTTTAGTATCAGGTGTTTTGAATATTTATTTTATGAAATTTCTTGATATTATGAATTTCAGTAAAGTAATACATATCCCATTTGATTTATTTACAATACAGGTGGGAAGGACAATCTTGTGAAACTTTGGGATGCTAAAACGGGGAGAGAGCTTTGCTCATTGTGAGTGTAAATTTCAGTGTTTATGTCTACTGTTTCATTTGCCTGTTTGTGTTTATAGATATATACTCTTGTCATGCAGTCATGGCCACAAAAATACCGTGCTCTGTGTCAAATGGAATCAGAATGGCAACTGGGTATTAACAGCTTCAAAGGATCAAATTATAAAGGTTGTAACTATATCTTCATGGTAGTAGTTAATGGACATTTAATAGGCATTTTCCTATCTTTTTGAATTTTGGATGATTATCTGAACTTTAGGGATTTGAGCTGGATTTTATCTACCCATCAATCTTCTGTTGCTCTGTCCTTTGATTTATTCCTGCTTTGTGACTTTCAGTTATTTGCTCATCGTCCTCCACCTTGCTTTGTCATTTGACATAATCCTGCTTTGTTACTTTTATTTATTTATTTATTTTGCATATTATACATTTATCTATTCCAGAATACTAATATTCATAAATTTTATGTACCCTATAATTGCAGCTTTATGACATAAGGGCAATGAAGGAGCTTGAATCATTCCGTGGACATCGGAAGGATGTTACTGGTAAGTGACATGTCGTGTTCTTTGAATACGAATAGAAGGACAGGTACTTGAAAATAATATACCCTGTAATATATATTATATAATGACTGCTGAGAAGAAATGTGAAGATGATGGATCGCTGTAAGCCCTTCTAAAAAACAACTTAACAGTGACTTTGAAACTTGCTTTGATTTCATATTTTTACTTCTTATGATTGAGTAGAAGTTCATTGTGACAGGAAAGCATATTCCTAAAATTTTGAAATTCTTATATATTATTTAGCTGTGACTAGATTAGTAAATCTGGAGTTCTGCTATATTACTTGGTGATAGTTGAAATTATAAGGATTTTAGGGAGGGACGGAGGGTGAGAGATGAAAGGAATACTTAGAATAATAAATTATATTTAAGGGAGTGAACCAGAGCAGTGGTAAAAATGTTCTTTCATGATTGAAAGGTCATGGGTTCGAATCTAGGAAATAGCCTCTTTGCAATTATGCAAGGGTAAGGCTGCGTATAAGGATTGCCTCCACTCCACACTCGCAAGTCAGGTTTAACGTGGAGTGGTTTAAAATAAAAAATTGGTGTAATGGATGTGATATGATGTGTTACAAAAGACCAAAAACTTATCCTATTTATACTAATGCTAAACTCCTAATCATTATTAAATAAGGAAACATACCATGAAATATAATGAATAATTAAGAGATCACATAAGATACTAACATATTTTATGATAGAATAATGGTATGATTACATATTTTTCAGATATCCTAACATTGATGGAATGCTAGAAGGTTTACATACAATTTACTTGAAGCTACTTTAATTTTTGATTTGAAGGAGTTGATTAGAGTGGTTTATTTTCACTTTTGGAAAATATCCTCCAATTTTCAACCCACAGTTCTATGAATTGATGTTCTCAGTGTTATCTGGGAAGTGTTTTTTTTAAGGCTAGGTGCATCTTAATTGTTTGACCTCAATTTTTGCTTTTAGTTACTTGAATATAAAATAATATGTTGTGTATTGATCTAATTCAGAGAGTTACAATATATAGAGACCTAATGGGCTTAAGTGAAAGGCCCAAACCTAATACAATCAGAATATTTACGGATAGGAAGTAATCTAATCGTATCTAATCAATCTAATCATATCTAATATATTCTAACACTCCCCCTCAAGGTGGTGCGTATATATTGTGAGCACCAAGCTTGCTACAAATGTATTCAACCTGAGGACCTCTAAGAGCTTTAGTGAAGACATCCGCTAGTTGATCAGAAGAGTTGACAACAGCTGTCTTGATTTATCCTGACTGAATCTTTTCTCGAATGAAGTGACAATCAATCTCAATATGTTTGGTTCTCTCATGAAATACAAGATTAGAGGATATATGTAGCGCAACTTGATTATCGCAAATGAGTGTCATGGGTTGTTTCTGTTCACAAAGATGAAGCTCCTCAATCAACTGCTTTAACCAGATTAACTCACAGGTAGTATTTGCCATAGCACGATACTCAGCTTCTGCACTAGATCGAGCAACAATAGGTTGTTTCTTGCTTTTCAAAGAAATTAAGTTTCCTCCAAAGAAGACACAATAGCCGGAAGTAGAGCGCCTGTCTGAGGGTGATCCTGCCCAATCAGCATTTGAATAACCACAAATTTCTGTATTTCCCTGATCCGAATACAACAAACCTTTTCCTGGTGCTCCTTTGATGTATCGGAGGATCCTCACAGCAGCATCCCAATGAGAATCACAAGGGGAATCAAGGAACTGACTAGCCGTACTAACAGCGAAAGAAATGTCTAGCCTAGTCACAGTAAGATAATTGTGCTTCCCAATTAGCCTTCGATAACGTCCAGGATCAGATAACGGCTCCCCCTGTCCGGGCAATAACTTGACATTAGGATCCATGGGTGTATCAACTGGTTTACACCCCAACATACCAGTCTCTTCTAGGATATCCAAGGCGTACTTCCTTTGACAGATAGAAATGCCCTGTCTAGATTGCGCCACCTCAATTCCCAAGAAGTAACGCAGCTTCTTAAGGTCCTTTGTTTGAAATGCACTGAATAAATGCTGTTTTATCTAACGAATTTTGTCTTATTTGTTAGTCTATGTTGATGACATCATTCTCACCGGAAGCGATCCTATAAAATACAGAATGGTCAACTTTACTGCGGATTAAGCCAAATGCCTGAATTGCAGAACTGAAGCGGCTTAACCATGCGCGAGGAGACTGCTTGAGACCATATAAGGATTTTCGAAGACGACACACCTTCCCAGACTCCCCCTGAGCAACAAAATCAGGTGGTTGCTCCATGTAGACTTCTTCTTGTAAATCACCATGAAGAAAGGCATTTTTGATGTCAAGTTGAAAGAGTGGCCAGTGACGAACAGCAGCAAGAGCAAGAAATAGGCGAACTAACGCCATCTTAGTGACCGGCGAGAATGTATAGCTATCAAGGCCGAAGATTTGAGTAAAAATAAGGTCCCAAGTGCCATTGGAATGAAGTGCAAACATCTCATCAAGCATCGTTTGGTGCCATCCTGGATGGGAAAGTGCTTCACCTGTGGTCTTAGGAATAGAAACAGAAGAAAGACTAGAAACAAAGGTGAAATGAGGTGAAGAAAGACGGTCATGGCTCAAAAAGGTATAAAGAGGATAAGGGTTACGAGTAGTACGTGTACCTTTTCTTTGAGCAATGGGAAGAGCCTCTGGTGAAGGATCCGGAGGTGAAGAATCAACAGCAGTGGGCGATGAGCCAGCAAGAGTCGAGTCGACAGGAGGCACAGTTTTGTGACGCTGATAGGTGAGAAGTGGACGGTCCTCAGGTATAGAAGCAATAGGTTGCTCATCTGGAATAGAAGCACCTGCAGCTGGCAAAGAGAAGTCAAGAAAAGGGACATGAAGAACATGATCAACCTGTGACAACTGAGATAGGATAGAATTCAAGGGTTGTTGATCAAGAAAAGTGACATCAGCGAAAACTAAGTAACGCTTAAGATCAGGAGAATAACAACGATAACCCTTTTGAAGACGAGAATAACCAAGAAAAATACATTTAAAGGTTTTTGATGTTAACTTGTCCTTACCATGGGTGAGATCATGAACAAAACAGGTACAACCAAAGACATGTGGGGATAGAGGATAGAGAGGAACGTCTGGAAGCAATAAGTTATAAGGAATGTCATTATTAAGCACAGATGAAGGCATACAGTTGATGAGAAAACAAGAGGCAAGGACTATATCGGCCCAAAAGTGAAGAGGAACATGCATGTGAATAAGAGGAGTCCGTGCAGTCTCAATGAGATGTTTATTCTTATGTTCAGCTACTCCATTTTGTTGTGGAGTGTGAGGACAAGTAGTTTGGTGTAAAGTACCCTGTTTGGCTAAGAAATTAGAAAAGTCCAGAGAAACATATTCCTTAGCATTATCACTACGTAAAAAACAAATACATGCACCAAATTGTGTATGAATTTCAGCAGAATTTTTTTGATAAATAGAAAACAACTCAGAACGGTTTTTCATTAAATAGATCAAAGTACAACGTGAATAATCATCAATAAAGGTAACAAAATACGGAAATCCTAAAACAGACACACTACGACTAGGACCCCAAATATCTGAATGAATAATAGAAAAAGGAGCATCAGCTCGTTTATTGACTCGATTAGCAAAGGAAGAGCGTATCTGCTTTCCTTGCTGACATGACTGACAATCTAAATTCTGAAGACCAGATAAAAGAGGAACCATCTTCTATAATTTTGAAAGACTAGGATGCCCGAGGTGACTGCGAATGAGTTGTGGAGATTCTGTGAGAGAACAAGCAACTGAAGGACTCGGCACAACCAGGTAGAACATACCCCGTGACTCACGACCCACTCCAATCGTCTTCCCCGTACCCGGGTCCTGCACAGAAACAGAATGGTTTGAGAAGGTGACGATACAGTTAAGAGAATTGATCAATTTACTAATAGATATTAAATTGTAAGGGATGTTAGGAATGTAATAGACAGATGTCAAGGTCAATGAGGAGGTTTGACAGATTTGTCCAATCCCATGAATAGGGGCCTTAGTTCCATCAGCAAGAGTAAAAGGGTAAATTATCAGAATATGTAAAGGATGAAAAGAGTTCCTTATTACCACAGAGGTGATCAGTATCACCTGAGTCAAATATCCAAGGACCAAGTGATGCAGAATGAGAAACACAAGCAACGAGATTACCAGTTTCTGAAGCAGAGGCCTGAGACTGAGGAGAGGCCTTCCTGAGAAGGGTCTGGAGTGCTGCATAGTCTTCAGAGGAGAGAGAGACTGTACCATTTGAAGCAGTATCCGATTGAGCTATATTAGCAGTATGAGAAGGTCGCAGGTGAGGATACTTTGTGTAGCAACGTTCCTCATAATGACCAAGTTGCTGACAATAATGACAACGAGGTCGCTAACCACGTCCTCCCTGGCCTCTACCACGACCACGTCCACCTCCAATGTTCCCGCAAAAGTCAGTACGGGGAAACTAGAGCAGTAGAATCAACAGTACGGGAAACTAGAGCAGTAGAATCAACAGCAGAAGACGATGCAGGAGCAGATTTCTTACTAAGATTCAGAAGACGTTGATACGTCATTAATAGATCAGGATCCCCACTAGTCAAGATAGTATCCCGGACATTATCATATTCTTCGGGAGGCCAGACAGTGTGACAACCATAAAGAGACGTTCCACCTGTTTCGGGTATGCAGTAGCATCAGTACGGTAAGGCAACATATCCAAATATGCCTGCATCAAAGATCGACTTTTGCCAACATATGTCTCCATCTAAATGTCGGATGATTTGCTCAGTTCCATAAACTGAGAGATGATGAAATAGAGCTGCTGAACATCATTAGTGTAGAGGTTTTTAGCTTCCTCCCACACTTCAGTACAAGTTTGAAAGATGTCCAAGACAACTGGATCAATAGACTGCCAAAGGATACTCAGAAGTTAGTTGTCAATCTTTTCCCAATCAGATTTTTCTTCCTTAGGAACATCAGTAGACTTAGTCGTGAGATGATTCTCATGTCCCTGTCCAAAGAACCAAACTCGAACAGAGGTAGCCCAGTTCTTGTAATTAACCGAACCCTTCAACTTTGAAGAGGTAATGGACCCAACATTGGTGGAGATCATACTGGGAGAACTTTTGACAGGAGGTGGAGAACTGACCTCCGAATGAATAGGAGAAGTTGTTGCCATTATATTAAATCACAAAGATATAAACCGAGTAAATAGGAACGAACCTGATCACCGATCAAGAAGAGGCGCGCACAAAAAGTCAGACCCACAGAGAACCAACCACAGATCCGGAAAGAGGAGGAGGAGGCGGTCTTCTCTGTCCAAGACCGACCGGAAAAAGGTGCCGAAACAGTGCACACGCGCCGGCAGAAGGTGGCGCGTGAGGCCCACTCGCAGAGGAGTTGGGCAGTGCGTGACGTCGCGTGAGAGCTCCGATGGTGGCCGGACTTCTACAGACTTGGTCGCCGAGAGGAAAGGGTTCTGATCGCGTATAGTCCAGGCTGAAAACTCGTCGGAAAACTTCTCTGGTGGCCTGAACAGTGGTGGATGGTGGTTCCGGTGATCGTCGGAGGTGTTGACACGATCAGAAATTGCTTAGAAGGGACTGATAGCCCTTGATGGCTTGCCGGAAGGACGCACGACAAAGAAAAGATGACTCCTAAGCAGTGGGCTTAGGTTTTGAAGCGAAAACAAGGTTTTAGGCGGAAGCGAGGGTCCCCAGAACAAAAGAGCTCTGGTACCAACTTGAATATAAAATAATATGTTGCGTATTGATCTAATTCAGAGAGTTGAGACCCTAATGGGCTTAAGTGAAAGGCCCAAACCTAATACAATCAGAATATTTACAGATAGGAAGTAATACAATCATATCTAATCATATCTAACACTAAGCTTGGAACATGAGCAACTGAGTATGCCATTTGGATTTGAAACACAATATGTAACAGTTCCATATTGGCACTCACAAGCACAACAGTATTGAGAGATGTTAATATATCAATAAAAAAAAATTGGTGATAGCATGTTATCTATCTTTTGATACACAAGATACAACCGTTTAATAGCTACTTAATTTATCAAAGGAAAATAACCTATATGGCTATATATCACATTGTTTCATTGGTTGTGTGTCTTCTTATTTCATTGCAAATCCAGCCTAGTAAATAAGAATAACATCGATATGTTCATGAAATGATGTGCACACAATATTAAGGAAAGTACACTTCTCTTACAAATGCGGATGGCTAATACGGATGTCCTACTTTCTGGATCAATTGTTTCTTTATATGTCCCATTTTTGTTGTATATCTTATTATTTACTGTGCCAAAGGACTGGTGTTTAACAGACATAAGAAGTGCAAATGAATAAACTGAGAAAACCACTGAACTGAAACAAAAATGAAGCAATCAAAGCACAAGGTTCCATAATAGTTCAGAACGTACGTGCTTAGTTATATCCTCATGCAAAACTCTTGCCATTTTCTCCAAATCCATCTACCATGTATAAAAAAAAAATGGTATTATTATAATATTCAGATTAATAAAAGCATCAGACATAGTGTTTGGGGTAAAACAGACTCTCATGTATAAAGAATACACTGAGTTATATTCCTTTTCAGTAACCAATTTAAGGAATTGGATTGTTCTAGTAGTGCTGCAGGAGTTTCGTTATCTTAGAAAAATTCAAAGCACTGAAAAGAACTTACAACCAATGGTCTCTTGAGCAAGCCATCTTTTACTCTTCGCTGTAAATCCTCACACTCCTCCTGAAACCAAAGTCACGGGTCCGAAATCCAAAAATTTAAAGGCAGAATTATACAGATAAAATGCAAAGCATAAAGTGGTTGAAAATGATAAATGTCATTAAAAAGATGGTATAAAGCAGTCACACAAAGTTGCTATTCTTACGCAAAAGTACACTATTTTATTTGTCAGCATCTATTAAAATTATTTTAGCGAGTAAAACAGTTTAAAAAAAAACGACGAAATGTAAAAGTTATTAGTTTATTAGTGGAGATCATAGAAAGAATTTTTCAAAGTAAAGCATGGGGTTGGGGATTCATCTCACATTTATTTTGTATTTTGTTTTAGCATAACAATTTCCAAATAACTCGACGTATGTATATTTACATAGCTTTCCTGTTAGGAACAGAATCCCTAAGGAGAAAAAACAACGGAAACACAGATTCAGATTAAAATTCACAATGACTCCAAATACAACTTTATAACCAAGAGAGAGCAACTATCCTAAAACTCTTCAACAGAATTCCGTAAAATGCGCAGCTAGATGCCACGTCTCTTATTCCTAAGCCAGCACATCACCACTGTCATGTGACTACAACCCTAGAACACTAGATAAAGATTAGACAAAATCCTTCTTCCAAGCTGGTGCCCTTTTCTCACGTATGGGCCTTGCTGTGTCCACCTTGGGCCTGACTCCCTGTATCCCATTGGGCTGTCCTTGCTGATGTGAGCCCGTAACATCCGCTTCCCCTTCAAAGAAGACCTTGTCCTCAAGGTCCAAGTTTGGATAAGCTTGTTTCAAGGCATCTTCAAATTCCCATGAGGCGTCTTCTGGCACTGTGTTGGACCATAGGATGAGTAATTGACGTTGTGGCACCCCCTTATCAATGACAGTCCTGGACATCAGCACAGAAATGGGGGACTGAACTGGCCTGTTGTTTATTGCTTCTGCCAGTAATGGAGAAGGCTGCTGTGAGGACCCATGGAACGATTTGAGAAGGGAAATATGAAAAGTGGGGTGTATACGAACTTCCTGTGGAAACTCCAATTGATAAGAAACCAGACTGATAACACGCTGCACAGGAAAAGGGCCAAAGAATCGTTTGGCCAACTTATGGTTTTTCCGTTGAACCACTGAGACCTGCCGATAAGGCTGAAGTTTCACCAAGACTAAATCTCCAACAATAAAGGAACGGTCACGACGATGCTTATCAGCCTGCATCTTCATTTGGTTCTGAGCATGCTGAAGGTTTTTCTTTATATTACAAATAATATCATTGTGTTGGCATAATAAAGAGTCCAAGGGTTCGATTTTCACCAGGCCTCTAGGATAATGTGTAAGCATCGTGGGGGAACGTCCATGCAAAACAACAAATGGGGACATGGATATGGCAGAATGGAAAGCAATGTTGTAGTGCAACTCTGCCCAACAAAGGAATTGATACCACTGAGCATGGAAATTGCCACAAAAAGCTCGCAGGTACTGCTCAAGGTACCGATTTTTCACCTCCGTTTGTCCGTCGGTTTAAGGGTGGTAGGAAGAGCTATGGAGTAATTTTGAACAAATGTCTCCAAAAGCTACTCACAAAAGATAGGATCACGATCTGACACCAAAGTACGGGGAAATCCGTGTATCTTGACAACCAACCATATCAGCAAACAAACGAGCTACCACGGCAGATGTGAATGAAGTGGGTAAGGGGCCAAAGTGAGCAAATTTTGATAAACGGTCAATCACCACAAGTATACAAGTGAACTGATACAACCCCTACTTACCAAGTGTATCGAAGGGACAAGAATAGGAAGAAATGGGCTGTTCTTTCAGAACCAGGCCCATCAGTGGCAACTGGGCTTATGGGTATGGTTGGCCCAAGGGGGGAAATGGGAGCTAATACAGCTGTAGGTACCAAAATACCCTCCTAACAGAATGAGTATGGGAAACGTGAAGTTAGTTACATGATGGTTTAAAGGGAGGGGGAGGGATACGTTGCAGGCATCTGGAAAATAGAGGAATCTTGGGCCCTTTTCGGGATTAGGAGAGAGTGGAACCTCTCAAATGTGTTCCACAACTATCTTTACTAATTTTCTTGTTTAATTTCCAGTATTACTTTCTGGTTTGTTCTTCATATAGAACCAACCTGTAATGAACGTTTGATGTTAAGTTTTTGCTGTGATATAATAAGAACGAGGAAGATTCAGTTGTAATCTTTGAGTTGTCCTTAGTTTGGTAGAATTCTACTTGGTCCTTATCAATTGGTATCAGAGCTCTGGAGCTCTGTGGAATGGTTTGGACAAGACAAATGGAACACCGCTTGGAGCTGATAGAGGAAGGGCTGCGCCGTGGTAGTGCCAGGCATGAGGAGGTGTGCTTAAGGATCGATGCAGGAGAGGCTCGACAGGAGGAGATCCTCCGACGTCTGGGTGCTAGTGAAAGGGGAATGGCGGAGATAATTAGAAGACTGGAGGAGATGAATAGGCGAGGTAGAAGCCGTTCCAGAGACGGGGAGAATGAAACAAATGAAGACGAAGCAGAAGCAAGAGGAGAACGAAACCCACGAAGAGAAAATTTGAACATACCTGTGGTTAGACGACTGGAGGTGCCTGTTTTCTCAGGGGAAGACGCGTCCGGTTGGCTTTGTAAGGTGGAGAGGTATTTTACCGTGAATGGTGTGACAGAGAGAGAGAAGATGGCTGCCGTCATCGTCTGTCTAGAAGGAGAGGCTCTCCATTGGTGTCGGTGGTGGGAGGTGGGTCATCCAAATGCTGGATGGGGTCTATTCCGGCGAGAACTACTCAGCCGTTTCCAACCAGAGGCCCTGGATAACCCGTACGGAGCCCTTTACACGCTAAAACAGACAGGTAGCGTGGCTGATTTTCGTGCTGAGTTTGAGAAGATGGTGGGAGCTTTGCTGTTCGAAGACGAGGAGCTATTAAAGGGGGCGTGGTTGAATGGAGTGCGATTGAGCATCAGGGAGGAGTTGTTGATGTACCCTCACCTGAGTTTGTCGGAGACGATGAAATTTTCTCTCAAAATCGAAAAGAGGAACACGGCGTGGAGAGATGAGGGATGGGGACCGATGGCCAGGAATTGGGCTCCAGGGGCTGGCAAGACGATGGGCTTGAAAATAAAAACCATTTGGGCCACTCTCTTTCGAACGGCCCAGTTCGCAATATAGGGGCCACTAATAGCAACAACCCTAATTCTGGTACAGCTTCCACGAGGGTGGGTGCGAACGAAAATGGCAAGGAAGGTTCCACAGCAAGAACAGCCGCGTCGGTGGCTGGGAATCAAACCAACGAGGGCGTTAGCGGTCAGGGACGTCGATTGTCTCAGGCTGAGCTACGGGAGAGGCAGGAGCGGGGGTTGTGCTTCAAGTGTAACGAGCGGTGGAATCCTAGTCATCGGTGTCAGTTCCGGCAACTTCACCTTTTGTTGGTTGACGACGACGACGAAGAGGAAGGAGGAGGAGCGGGGCCAAAAGCGGTGGCGAGTGAAGCCCACGAGGAGAAGGATCGGGTGGAAGAGTTGCAGATCTCTTTGAATAGTTTGCTAGGGCTCACTTCAAACCAAACCTTAAAGGCTTGGGGAGAAGTCTCCGGCCAGCAAGTAGAGGTGATGGTGGACTGTGGTGCTTCTATAAATTTTGTGAGGACTGAGATCGTTGAACGACTTGGGCTGACGGTGACTGATACCGCGGTTTACTTCGTCACGGTAGGCGATGGTCACAAGGTTCGTTGCCAAGGGGTATGCAAGGGTGTGGAGGTCAGGTTGCAGGGTGCCCTTATTGTACAGGATTTGTATCTATTTGAGTTGGGTGGGGCTGATATAGTGTTGGGGTTGGAATGGCTTACGCAAATCGGTGAAGTTAAGGCTAACTTCAAAGAAATGACCCTACGGTTTGCACAAGGAGATACGGAGGTGGTGATAAAAGGGGATCCTTCTCTCTCTCGTGCTGAGGTGTCCTGCAAATCCATCTTTAAAGCACTCCAGGAGCAGGGACACGGGTACTTTATGAGTCCAGATCCACAAGCTGAAGCAGGACCAGAGCCCATTTGGGAGGAATTGAGTTCCTTGTTACGCGAATACGAAGATGTTTTCCAAGAGGCTCAGACTCTACCCCCTGAGAGGGCTTGTGATCACTCCATCAACCTGATACCAGGAGCTCAAGTGCCTAATTTACGCCCCTACAGGTATCCGCATTACCAAAAAACTGAGATAGAGAAGTTAGTAGCTGAGTTGATGGGAAATGGTTGGATTAGGCATAGTACCAGCCCTTATTCTAGCCCTGTGATTCTAGTACGAAAGAAGGATGGTAGTTGGAGGGTGTGTGTGGATTATAGGGCCATTAACAAGCTTACTGTGCCTGATAAGTTTCCCATCCCAGTTGTGGAAGAGCTACTGGACGAGTTGGGAGGTTCTATGATTTTCTCCAAGTTGGATCTCAAATCTGGTTATCACCAGATACGGATGAGACCAGAGGACATCCCCAAGACGGCGTTCCGAACTCACGAAGGACACTACGAATATCTAGTGATGCCTTTCGGGTTGACAAATGCTCCATCAACTTTTCAGGCACTGATGAATCACATTCTGAGACCGTTCCTAAGAAAATTTGTGTTGGTTTTCTTAGATGATATTTTGATTTACAGCAAGGATAAAAGAGAACATGAGAATCAGTTAAGGCAGGTGTTGGAGGTATTGAGGCAGAATCAACTAGTAGCTAACCGGAAGAAATGTTGTTTTGGTACCGATCATGTGGAGTACCTGGGTCATATCATTTCTAAGGATGGAATCAGTGCGGATCCAAATAAGTTGAGAGCTATGGTGGAATGGCCGGTTCCTAAAAACATTAAGGGACTAAGGGGTTTTTGGGATTGACCGGTTACTATAGACGGTTCGTCCTGGATTATGGAAAAATAGCTAAGCCTTTGACCAACTTGCTCAAGAAGGATGCATTTAAGTGGAATGGGGAAGCGGACGAGGCTTTTAAGAAGTTAAAAGAATGCATGGTGTCTGTCCCGGTCTTGGCTTTACCTGACTTTGGCAAATTGTTTACGGTGGTAACTGATGCATCCGGAAGAGGTATAGGTGCTGTGCTCACGCAAGAAAATAGGCCTTTAGCCTATATCAGTCAAGGATTCTCATTACGGGCTCAGAACAAGTCGGTGTACGAGAAGAAGCTCATGGCAATAGTGTTCGCAATCCAAAAGTGGAAACATTATTTGATGGGACGACACTTTTTAGTGAGGACGGACCAGAAGAGCCTCAAGCACTTGTTGGATCAAAAAGTTTTGGGGGAAGAGCAGCAAAGGTGGTTGTCCAAGTTGATTGGTTTTGATTTTGAGATTCAGTATCAACCGGGCAAGGAGAATACGGTGGCCGATGCTTTGTCGCGGCAGGAGTTTTTCTTTGGTTTTTCTCGCGTACATTTATCCGATTTGGAGCTGTTGGATCAAGAAGTACAACAAGACAGCAAACTGAGAGGCATAGTTCAAGACCTATTAGTGCAGCCTGATGCTCATGTCGGTTTTCGGTTGAGGGAAGGCAGGTTGTTCTTTAATGACAGGTTAGTGTTGCCTAAAAATTCCAGTTTAATTTCTCCTCTTCTAAGCGAATTTCATGATCCTAATGTCCAACCACTGCCACCAATTTTGTCAGAAGGTTGGGAGTTATTGGTTTGCCCTGAGGAGGTGCTCAAATGGCGCCAGTCAGTGGGTGGTAACATGGAGGTTTTAATCAAATGGCGTGATCTTCCTGACTTCGAAAATACTTGGGAACTGGCATCTGTTATCAACGAAAAATTCCCGGATTTCCACCTTGAGGACAAGGTGCTTAAATTGGGGGGGAGTATTGATACAACCCCTACTTACCAAGTGTATCGAAGGGACAAGAATAGGAAGAAATGGGCTGTTCTTTCAGAACCAGGCCCATCAGTGGCAACTGCGCTTATGGGTATGGTTAGCCCAAGGGGGGAAATGGGAGCTAATACAGCTGTAGGTACCAAAATACCCTCCTAACAGAATGAGTATGGGAAACGTGAAGTTAGTTACATGATGGTTTAAAGGGAGGGGGAGGGATACGTTGCAGGCATCTGGAAAATAGAGGAATCTTGGGCCCTTTTCGGGATTAGGAGAGAGTGGAACCTCTCAAATGTGTTCCACAACTATCTTTACTAATTTTCTTGTTTAATTTCCAGTATTACTTTCTGGTTTGTTCTTCATATAGAACCAACCTGTAATGAACGTTTGATGTTAAGTTTTTGCTGTGATATAATAAGAACGAGGAAGATTCAGTTGTAATCTTTGAGTTGTCCTTAGTTTGGTAGAATTCTACTTGGTCCTTATCATGAACCCATTAGAATTCGGTAGTCCAGTAATAAAGTCTAAGGACAAGTCTTCAAAAACACCATTTGGAATCGGCAACGGTTGGAGAAGGCCACTAGGAGCGGCATTAATTGGCTTGACGCACTGACAAATTTGACACTGACGCCCAAAAGCTTGGACAACAGATCGCATATTCTTCCAAAAAAAAGAAGTGAGTCGTAAGAGTGTACGAGTGATTCCAACATGGCCACCAACAGGGGAACTATGAGCCTCGGTCAACAAGAATTCCTTAAGGGCAGGATTAGAACTTAAAAGGTACCTAGCACAATGGAATAAAATGCCTTCTCTACAAGTTATAGCAACGTCCGTGCAGGTGCCATCCTTAATGGACCAATGAATGCGCAACAAGTCTGGATCAGTACTATTTTCATCTCTAATTTTAGAGACAATGTTAAACATAGCTCAGAAACCAAGGCAGAAAGTTGACCTACCATATCACCTTCAAATTGCCTGGATAAACTCTCAGCCACCACATTAGAAATGCCAGTTTTATATTCAATAACAAATGAATAACCCATCAGTTTGCAAACGTATTTGTGTTGTTCTAGGGTCAGGACCGATTGAGTAAAAAGCTCCTTAATACTGCGATTATCCGTGCAAATAGTAAATGAAGAACCAAGCAAATACTGGCGCCATTTTTTGACTGCCTCAGTGATAGCAAACAATTCGCATATGTACGTCGATGCTGAAGCCATCGAGAATTGAGCTTCTTGCTAAAATATGATATTGGGCGTCCCTGTTGCAAGAGAACAGCTCTCACCCCAGTAAGTAAAGCATCGGTTTCCAGAACAAAATCAGAAGAAAAATCCGGAAGGGCTAGAATAGGTGCTTCAGACATGGTCTTCTTTAATTCTGTAAATGCAAGGGTTGCTACCTCAGTTCAAATAAATTTGCCATCACCTTTCAACAAGTCAGTAAGTGGAGCAGCTATCACAGCATAGTTGGACACAAATCGCCGATAGTACCCCGTCAGTCCCAAGAAGCCTCGTAATTGTTTTAGAGAGCGAGGTTGAGGCCATTGTAGCATTGCCTCAGTTTTTGTCGGATCAGCCCGTACTCCATGAACAGAGACAATGTGGCCCAGGTAATCAATTTCATTCAAGGCAAAAGCACACTTAGTAAGTTTCCCAAAGAAGGAATTTCTTTGAAGACAATTCAAAACAGTACTTAAGTTTTCCGCGTGGGCAGATAAAGAAGAACTATAAACAAGAATGTCATCAAAGAAAACAATGACAAACCTTCGTAGGAATGGCCGAAAAATCTGATTCATGGAAGCTTGAAATGTGGATGGAGCATTGGTTAATCCGAATGGCATGACAAGGAACTCGTAGTGTCCCTCATACGTTCGGAAAGCGGTCTTGGACACATCCTCAGGCATCACTCGAATTTGGTGATACCCTGCACGTAAGTCAAGCTTAGAAAAAACCATGGCACCCTTCAACTCGTCAATGGTGGGAATAGGAAAACGATCCCTTATGGTGATTGAATTCAGTGCACGATAGTCCACACACATGCGCTAGGACCCATCGTGCTTCTTAACCAACAAGACAGGGAAAGGAAAAGGACTCTTGCTTGGTTGGATAAAACCCGCAGCCAACAATTCGAAAACCTGCTTCTCAATCCCAGACTTCTGAGAGTGTGCATAACGAAAAGGCTTCACGTTAACTGGAGCTGCACCCTCAATTAAGTGAATCGAGTGATCACCGCCACGAAATGGAGGTAGGCTTTGAGGCAGATCAAAAACCGAAGAAAATTGGGCAAGTACGTTCCATATAACATCCGGTACCTGAAGACGGAGTTGCTGAAGATCACCAGAATTAGGAGAAAGCATTTCATGGAGATGAGGCACAGCTAAATGAAGGCACGAACTAGCTGAAGAAACACCATGCTGGGGAGCAAAGTTTCCTTGCAGACGTACCAACTGATCGTCCCACAGGAACTCCATGGACAAGGTCCTGTAGTCATGAGTAACCCAACCTAATTGGCTCATCCATTGCATGCCCAAAATGACATTAAGCCCAGAAAGATCAATCACATACAGGTCTACACTAAACTCTTGATCCTGCAAAACCAACCGAACATTAGTGCACCACCTGTCACACAACAAAAAATTACCATTCCCCAGGAACACACGCATGCGTTTACAGCGAGAAGATTTTAATCCCAACTCAGCAACTAACTGCTGCTACACAAAGTTGTGCGTGCTACCCGAATCTACCAGCACCGAAATAGATTGCGCCATCAAGACAGCATCAAATCGAATAGCTCGAGGGTTAACTAAACTAGAAAGGGAATGCAGCGCAGCATCTACTTGCTCCACAAAATCTCCTCCCTTGTATCCTCCGCAGAATCAATCAGGTCGCCACACAGTAAAAGCATCTTAGCCTTACATCTGTGACGAGGATTCCACTTCTCATCACAAGTAAAACACAACCCCAGGTCTCTCTTTCGTTGCATGTCATCAGGGGATACCTTCCTAATGGGTAAAGGAGAAGGTAAGGCAGGCAGAGAATTAGGAGCAGCTAGCGCAGGTTTTCCAACAGCCTGGTGAGAAGCCGAAGCAGTAGGCAAATTGTTGAACGATTTTGTGGAAGAGAATGGCCTCTTAGTGGTGGAAGAAAATGAGGAATGAAGTTCGGTATAGTGTGCCTCATAAGCCGCAGCAAGTTGCATGGCCTGATGGAGAGAAGAGGGCCAATGGAGTTGAATGGCCCTGCGGAGATCCGAATTCAACCCGGAGATGAAGAAACTCATGAGTTGGTTGTCAGAGAACTCGGTCACCTGATTAATGAGACATTCATAGTCACGAACGTATTCAGCTAAAGATCCTTGTTGGGACAATTTCGACAGCATGCCTTTCAAATCATAATATTCCAAAGCCCCAAACCGCTCCTTCACAGCCACGGCGAACTCAGGCCATAAAGAGACCTTATCGCTCAGGAACACTCACTGGTACCATTCAGAAGCAGCACCTTCCATGCGTAAGCCAACCAAGGAGATCTTCAAATGTTCTGGAACCTGTTGAAGTCGAAAATACATCTCCGCTTTGAAAATCCAATTATGAGGATTGGACCCATTGAAGATTGGTATCTCCATCTTCACACCTTTCAGCAAATGCTGGTATTCGTTTCCATCACCCTGGAAAGGGGAGGAAGCGGAAACTGAAAGTTCACGCAGACGCCGCTCAATGGCGAGGATGCTCTCGCCTAATTGATCCAGACGCTGATTAAACTCGAAACGAGCAACTGTAAGTTCCTCAGTGAGCTCCTGAACCTTCATCGTGGCCGGAGAAGTTTCCAGCGAGTCCAGGATGAAAGCACCAGTTTGTTAGGAACAGAATTCCTAAGGAAAAAAAACAACGGAAACAGAGTCATATTAAAATTCACGACGACTCCAAATACAACTTTCTCTCCTATTATAACCAAGAAAGAGCAACTATCCTAACAATCTTCAACATAATTCCATAAAATGCGCAGCTAGATGCCACGTCTCTTATTCCTAAGCCAGCACATCACCACCGTCATGTGACTACAGCCCTAGAACACTAGATAAAGATTAGACAAAATCCCTCTTCCAAGCTGGAGCCCTTTTCTCGCGTATGGGCCTTGCTGTGTCCACCTTGGGCCTAACTCCCTGTATCCCATTGGGCTGTCCTTGCTGATGTGAGCCCGTAACATCGCCCCAAGCCAGGATAAAGGACAAGCGTGACGAGCCAGCTGTAGAAAAAGTATTTTTATGAGATGAACCCATTTGATTGTACATTGGAGTGTACCCTCTTAGCAACTGGCTACATCAAAGCCCGGGTATAGAGACAAAATATTATATGGTATGATCTGACGTTATACAAAAGACAAAGTAATAAGACCTTAAAAATAAAAAACAAAAAACACTCCTAATTAAATCTTGTACGCAGTTTTATCTTTACATATTTACAAAAAGACTGTTTCTAAGATTCAAACCAGTGACTTTTCTGTCACAAGGAAGCAATTTTACCAGCCCTCTAGGCTTGCCCTCTTTTTACAAAGTAATAAGTTCGATTTATACTAACTAGGGGACTCTTAAAATAAGAAAACAAATCATGAAATATAACAAAATACGGAAACTATTCCTAAAAGATCGTCTAATACTCCGTAAACTATTTTAAGATATAATCAATTAACATCAACAACACATTTATCACAAACTAATTGAAGTCGGTGGTAGATAAACTCAAATGAAAGATGCAAAAGATTTTAAGATATAATCAATATCATATGATATTTTCTAAACATTCTAACACTCCCCCTCAAGCTAAAGCTTTAAGTTTGTTACAAAAAAAAACTCTTTAAAAAGGAAAAATAACCAGATAATATATCTAGGTTCCACAAAACATGGCTAAAAAGGCAGCTCGGGGATGTTGAAGATGTCAGAGAGATGAACATTGTTGAAATGACAACACAACAAGAACAACCTACTCCTCCAAGTTCATTGATACGGACCCATATTGCCGAAATAAGGCCCAGCCCAAGCAGGCCTAGTTGTTGAATCAGATAGTTGAGAGTTGGTTAGTAGGGGAAGGATCTAGAAGGGATGTGCAACAGAAAATGGTTAAGAAGAAAGAGGCGGGAAAGTTAGTGGTATAAAAAGGGAAGGCATGGGATGCTAGAGGACCATCTTGGATTTGGAATAGGCTTGGACCTTGGGAGAGACTAGGGCCTCTCGAATGCTCTAGAACTATCTTTGTTATTTTATATTTCCTTTACTGTAACTGTCCTTCCATTATTGTCACTGTAATTAGGATATTTTGTCTCCATTATTGTAATCGTTGCTGAACAATGTATTGTTTCCAAATTAATATACTATCTTCGAATTGTTTCTGTAATAATACTGATGATCCTATCAATTGGTATCAGAGCACTCCGATCCTAGGGGTGCTTTGAACTTAGCCATTATAATTAAAAAAAAAAACATGGAAAACAAAGCTGAAGGATTAGAAGAGAGACTTCGGCGCAGTGAGCAATGTCAGGAAGAGCATGCACGTCGGATGGACGCTAGTGATGCTAATCAAGCCGAAATCGTCCGTCAATTAAGAGAGCTTGAGGCTGGAATTAATCAGATCCGATCTGAAAAGTTTCGAAATGTTCGAAACCACGTTGACAGAGGCCAGAGGAGGAATGAATCAGATGATTTTCAGGTAAGTCTCAGAAAAGCTAATTATGGTGATTCGAGGAGAGGGGAAAATGCTTATGGACCTTTTTATTCATTAAGACAAACGGAGACTGTTGCAGAATTTCGTAATGAAATGGAGGCGGTGATTGGAACCATGAGATTTGAACAGAGGAATTTGGCTTGGGTAGAAGAAGGTTTGGGGACTACGTCGTTTGGTGGCAAGGCGAATCCAGTTCGCAGGAATGGATTGGACCAAGCAGAGTCAAGGCCCAATGTGAATGGATCAAACCCATCAGTTTCTAAAATGGCCCAAACCTCTAATATGCATCCAGCCAACCCTAATTACCTAATACCCTAATACCAGACGCGACCAAGGGTGCAGCTTCCTCGAGAGCTCACTCGAGCCAATCGATTGCAGGGGCGGACCAACGGTTGTCGAAGATTCAAGGGAGAAAAGGTCGTCGACACATCCAGGCGGAGCTCCAGTGGGAACAGAGGAAGGAATTGTGCTTCACATGCCTGGAGAAGGGGAACCTGACACATCGCTGCCATGTAAAGCAATTCCAGCTCCTATTGGTGGAAGATGACGATTTGGAGGAGAACAATACTAAGGAGGTTAGTGTAGAAAATCCTCCTATCCAATAGGAGAAGTTACTGGGAAATTTCATGGTGGAAAAGCTAGAAACCATGGAAGGAAGAAAGCAAATGGAGTCTGGATTTTCAAAGATCCAAGAGAATAAGTGTGAGGGTGATGTAGAGGCGAAGGATGAATACTATCCACTAGGTCTTGCTGTGAATGAGCAGAAGAAAAAGGAGATCGCAATTAGAGCGGTAGGAGAATAACACATGATGGTGACGGGGCTCTGGATTTCAAAGAGGCCAGCTGAACCCCCACCGCTAAAGCAAGACGATTGTACTACGATTGAGACGATGACCCCTACGAAGGCAGAAAAGGGTTCTACGTCACAACCTCTAGCGAGAGGCATTGAAGAGAAGTATAGGTTAGTTATGCAATTACATAATTTGGGTCAATATGTTGTCCAAATATATTGGGCCCCAATTATTATAAGTGGCCATCAAACCCAATCCAACAATAGTTTTACTTGTGTTGTTTGTGAATGGGTTGACATTGGCTCTAGTGCACAATGTGATGAACAGATAGGTGGGTTATTTGAAGGAGCCTATGCAAATAAAGGCTACTTAACAAAGACAGTGGTTCATTCTTTGAATATGATGAAGTTAGCTTGTTAGAAATTTATTCTTGTGCTCTTGGAGTTTCTGCAATGTATCTTATGAAGCCATCTTTTGGCATTGAAAATGAGCCATAGGATCCCGGTGGAAGTCGCCAAGTTTGGGACGTAGATGGGGCCTTGCAATTCAAAAAGTGGGATCCAAGAGGAGAAATTTTATGTGTTGACCTGCACCTTGAGGACAAGGTGCTTAAAAACGGGGGAGTATTGATACGGACCCATATAGCCGAAATAAGGCCCAGCCCAAGCAGGCCTAGTTGTTGAATCAAATAGTTGAGAGTTTGTTAGTAGGGGAAGGATCTAGAAGGGATGTGCAACAGAAAATGGTTAAGGAGAAAGAGGCGGGAAAGTTAGTGGTATAAAAAGGGAAGGCATGGGATGCTAGAGGACCATCTTGGATTTGGAATAGGCTTGGACCTTGGGAGAGACTAGGGCCTCTCGAATGCTCTAGAACTATCTATGTTATTTTCTATTTCCTTTACTGTAACTGTCCTTCCATTCTTGTCACTGTAATTAGGATATTTTGTCTCCATTATTGTAATCGTTGCTGAACAATGTATTGTTTCCAAATTAATATACTGTCTTCGAATTGTTTCTGTAATAATACTGATGATCCTATCATTCATCAAGGACAATGTTTTGAAGCGATAAACCACAAGAGATCATAGGAGAGCCAAAATGAAAATTGACATTAAAGCTAATGTGCGTCACACACAACATTATTGGCATGACCTATCAATGAGATATGAGACATCACCGTTGGTATGATTCACAATGAGAGGCTGGTATAAATCACATTCTTTCATCACTTTGTCTGAGGGCCAAGCTAACATGGCTAGACAGCATCTAGAAGAATGACCGGGAACAAACTGCGTATATGGGACAAAGATCGATGGGACCAGACAGCACATAGGACAAAGGCCAACGGGACAAAACTGCATCTAGGACAGGGGCCGGTGAGGCCGAGCTGCACCTAGGACAAAATCCAACAAGGCCAAACTGCAACTGGGACAAAGTCTGACAAGGCCAGACTGCATGTCGGACAAGACTGACAGTGCCTTAAAAAAGAAAAAATGGCAGCAAAAGAAAAAGCAATGAATAGAGAAAAATTTAGAATGGTTCACCAAATTAGAAGAAATATGCCGTAGAGAAGCTGGAATATGATAAAAAAAGTGCCAGAAAAGGCTGGAACACCGGAAAATGTCCCATAGACACCAAACCAGTGGGATCCACAACACCTAAATGTAGAGGGGCCTCGGGCAACTACTGTGAAATAGACGGCTGAGAAAACGGGTAATTTAACTTCCATAATTTCTAGATATCATACAATGTTTTCTAGATATTCTAAGTTCTAACAACATCCATAATTTAACTTCACATTATTAAAACTGTCAATGATGTAATCCATCATTATTGCATTAGTTTGTTAGAAATAAGAAAGATGATTATACACAAACAACTAAACATTTTTAGCCTAGCACGAAAGTTTACGATTTTTTTTACTACATGCAAATTTAAGGGGAGGAAAAGTTGCTTGAATCTAAGTTCAGGAAACGGTACAAGTTGTTTAAAATGGTTACTTACAGTTACCACTGACTTACCAATGAAGGATCACAAACATGAATCGAACTAAGACCGTTGAGTAAACTCAATTCAATATTACTAGTTGAGATAACACTCATTAGCAGAATCCACAATTTTACTAAATAAAGTTAAAAATAGTAACATAACTGAACTGTACCTCAGAGAAGTTATGATCTGAAAGCATACGAATACTGATATCTTTGGTGAAACCAGAAACTTGCAAGAGAATTTCCCCATCCACTTCAGAGCTTTTCTTAACACCTGGAAGATAGCCCAGAAATAACTGTACATCAGCTAATTGGAAGAAATAAATTTCATCATCTAATTTTTCTATATCTATCATATTCAACTGCCAATTGGCGTACCAAATTCACAAATAAATAGTAGATGAATATGTAACACTAAGAGAAATAATTCCACGAAGGAACCCATAGAAAATTAATTGCAAACCAAAAGGATTAGATTGGTTTGTTCATTGTCATTCATTGCGAATAGTCCAAACCGTTCAATTAGTCTCATTGTTTCACATTTCCCAGATGAAGATCAACTTGTTGATGGCTTGACAAAGGCTTTATCTAAGTCAGGGTTCTCTCTGTTGCAGGACAAACTCAGGGTGTTTGACCATTTTCAACTTGTTCATCCAGCCTGCATTTGAGGGGGTACTGTTAAAGACAGTGCGCTGAGTTTTAGCTCAGCTAGAACTAGACTAGCCTATGCTTATTCAGGGATTAGTTAAATCTGTTCACAAACAGATCCTAACAACCTTGTAACAGTTACCATACACTGTTGTATGCACAAACTATTCAGATTGGAAATACAGTTTCAGATTCAGAATTGTTTCTATCTGTTCTCTCTCTCTCTTTCTCTTCTTCATTCTTGCTCGCTAGTTCGGATCTACACTCAGATCGCCTGACATTGCATCAATCTACATTTTCTACACGAATAGTCCAAATTGTTCAATTAGGACTAATCACACCTGGCATTGACCTATACTAATGATGTAAAAAAAGAGTAAATATCAAGCACCTTTGAGTTTGCTTCATGTTAATCCCACCCAGCATGAGGTTATTGGATTATAATGTTTTGTTCATTGTCGTTCATTTCGAATAGTCCAAATCATTCAATTGGAACTTACTTGACTACTTTGCAGGGTCATCAAAATGCATGCGACCTATACTAATGATGTCAAAAAAAAAAAAAAAAATAATCATTTGGGTTTGCCCTTTTGTTTGTGGCTTTTACTTCTAACAAGCACAAGTATTAAACTTAAGCAGTTGCTGAACATACCATTCAAAACAACTTGCCAGACTTGTACATTTAAAAGTCATAAAAACGCATTTATTAGAATTCAATGACAGAATCAACCAACAGCAGCCAAATCACCTGTAACTTGCAGAAGCTGGAATCTGTTTTTCTGAAGGTAGTCATTTGGGTCAGATTTGGTTCTTATGAAGCTTCCAACAACCTTGGTATCAAAAGTCTCAGGATCCTTCAGGAGTTCCTCAACTAGACTCTTCTTTAAATAAACAAGTTTGATGTTGTTTGGGATGATTGCAGCAAAACAGCTCTTTGGTTTTTCCACAACCGGTTTCTTCAATTCATTCATCATCTCTGAACCTGTAATTTTCCGGGTTTTACGCGTTGCCATGCTATTCTTGTCATCTTCCGAGTTAGAGGCAACATCATCAGAATATTCTTCGCGGTTCTCAGCAAAGTGTGGCTCAAGGAAGTGATTAATTCTCAACCGGCTAATGGTCTTCCTTCTGAACAGCAAATAAAGCCTCTCATCACACACAATAGTTCTCTTTTTCTTAGGATGAAGAAGGCCATTCTGCCTAACATACTGAGTTACAATCTCATCTACCTCATTTTCAGTCATCTTGTTGCTTGTGTCTCTACCAATGGAATTGAGAAACTGAATAAGGGAAGTTGATCCCCACCCATCATACTCCATTTTCTTTCTCCTATATCTCCTTTTCTGTCTCATTGAGGTCTCAACATTCTCATCATTTTCCCCCATCAAGAAAGAACCACTAAATGTAAATTAAACAAACAAAAAAAAAAAAAAAAAACATAAATTGGCAGCAGAATATAGTAAAAAAAATAAATGAAAATAAAAATTGGACATGCATTTTCAGTTGTTGTTAAAGAGGAACTGAGAAGTACTAAGAATCAGAAAATATACCAAGAAAATTCAAAAAAAAAGAAAAAAATTAAAAACACATTCAGGAGCAAAACAAACAAACCATACCAACAACATCGTCATCATCAGAGACATTTGGCGTGTATTTTCAGTAGTTGAAACTTAAAACAAAGAGGAACTGAGAAGAGTACTAAGAATCAGGGAAAAAAACAAATGGATTCTTTTCAGTCTCAACTTTCTTATTATTATTCCCCCATACAGAAAGAACTTCTACAAAAATTTATTTAAAAAAAATAATAATTTAAATGAAAACATAAATTGGCAGCGGAAAATAGTCAAAAGAAATTATAAAAAAAAAAAAAAAAATTGGACATGTATTTTCAGTTGATTTTGAAACCTAAAACAAAGTGGAAATAAGAAATACTAAGAATGAGAAAAATAACATCAACAAATAACACTAGGAATTAAAAATAAAATATAAAAAAATAATAGAAAAGTAAATAAAAAAGAAAAATACATAAAAGTAAAAATCAAAAAAAAAATTAAGAAAATTTTAAAAAATAAATAAAAACAAAAACACATTCAGGAGTAGAGATAAAAAAACGTGTCATTGTTTACCAAAAAAAAAAAAAAACGTGTCATTACCCATGCATGGGATACGACAAGTCGTATATGGATTTGTATAAATGACACGAATTAATGTGTCATGTCATCAGTTGACCCATAATCAACAACAAAAAATTAAAAATAAAAATAATTAAAATTTTGATAATTTTAACACAACCATTGCAGGTCACAAGTCAAGCATATCATATCCAATTTTTTTCCTTTTTTTTAATTTTTTTTTTAAATTAAAATTTTAATTTTTGCAGGTCAACCCGTGTTGACTGGACCAGCAACCTGCCACAGGTTGTCCCCGGGTTTATTTTTTGATTGACAAACAAAACCCGGTCATGTTCGGGTTAAACAGTTTAACCCGTGAATTAAACGTTGATACAAACCCGATCTACCCACACATTTTGTCACCCCTGATCAGAGCAAACGAACAAACCAGACAATTGAAATATATAAGGGTAGAGAATGCACAGATACACCTATATACGATTAACGAAATTCCACTTGAAAGAAAGTGAATGCGACGAGGATGGAAATCGGGATATGAGGATATGATATCATGTAAAGAACCTTGGCATACACCACCCAAAAGCTAGCTTAGAGGGGTGGTGTATCCAAGGTTCTTTACATGGTATCAGAGCCTCATGTACTGAATTCGATTCTCACCGCCCTCACTTTCTTTCAAGTGAAATTTCTTTGTTTGCACAGTACCAATAACTTAAACTTTTGGGTTGAATTAACATGTCATCTTCAAAAACATTGGACATGCATTTACAGTAGTTGAAACTTAAAACAAAGAGGAACTGAGAAGAGTACTGAGATTCAGGGAAAAAAAAAAACATTTTTTTTCAGTCTCAACCTTCTCATTATTTCCCCCCATACAGAAAGAACCTCAAAAAAATTAATTTAAAAAAAAAAAGACATAAATTGGCAGCAGAAAAGAGTCAAAAAAATTGGACATATATTTTCAGTTGTTGTTAAAACCGAAAACAAAGCGGAAATGAGAAATACTAGGAATAAGAAAATTAACATCAGCATTCAGCACCTTTATTTTAAATTAGTTGACTCATAGGTGATCAATAAACCCAAATGAAAATCAAGAAAAAATTGAGAAATAAAATTAAAAATTAAAAAATATTATAATAAATTAAAATAAAAATAATATGAAAGAAAAATACATAAAAAATAATAAAATAAAATAAAAAATCACATTCAGGAGCAAAACAAACAAACCAGACCAACAACATCGTCATCATCAAAAACATTGGACATGCATTTTCAGTTGTTAATTCCAAAAAAAAAAAAAAAAAAAAAAAAAAGAGGAACTGAGAAGAGTACTAAGAATCAGAAAACATAACAAGAGGGAAAAAAACGCACATACACATTCAGAAGCAAATGAAACAAACCACCAAGAACATCGTCATCATCAAAGAAGAAAACATAGCATCGATGGAGAAAACTAGAACAGAGAAAGAGAATGATGAGATACCGAATGTTCTGGAAGCAGGGGTGTTGGTGTTTGGTCGCTGAGTGTTGTGCTGAGTAGAGAGTGTAGAGAATGAAAAACGTAAGCTTCTTTTGCTTACTTAATAGCAATTGTTGAATACCAGGAAGAAACCAAGGAAACGCAGAACTGAGTGGGCCCCACAACACAAAAAAGGCAAAAAACTGAAATCAAATAAATAACAAATATGTTATCCAAAAAAAAAAAAAAATAACAAATAGTTTCTGTTTTGTTCTTTGCTTTTACCTTTCCTTTTGTTTCAAAAAAAAGAAAATCAAATGGTATAACAAAATATTTCCGAATAGGAAATAAATAATAAATGTCCATTTTTTATTATTATTATTATTATTATTATTATTATTATTATTATATATATATATATATATATATATATATATATATAGATTAGTGTTTCTTATATTTTGTAAAATATAATTTTATCTCCTTCACATATATAAAAATATGTAAGGCCTATATTTTTCTTTTCTTTTCTTTTTATATGGTCCATATGAGCTCCACACACTTTTTAAGTACGTGTTGGAGATAAAATTATCTTATGCGATATAAGAAACATTAATCTCTCATACATATATATATATATATATATATATGGGGAAAAAATTTATCCTTTTAAATTATATAACTTTGTGTCATTTTAGATCTTAACCATTGATTTCCGTCAATCAACGATTATGATTTATAGAATTTTATTACAAATTATTAATTAATTAATAATTTTGGCCCAATAAATTGTAACTGTTACTAGACGGAAATTAACGGTTAGGATTTAAAATGACACAAAGTTATATATATATATATATATATATATATATATATATATATATATATATTGTTACAAAAGAAAAAAAAATCATTATTTTAGAAATAAACTTTATTTTCATTATCATTGTACTTATTATGAAGCAATAAAATAATAATTATTTTATGATTTTATTTTTAATTTCTTAATATATATAAATAAAGTAAAGAATATAAATAAAATAATATTATTTTAATTTTAATAAAGGATTTTTTTTTTTGGTAAGGTAATAAAGGATAATTTAATTAAATATAACTTCTCTACAATAATAAATTATTCAATGTATACAAAAAATGTATTCAATACTTTTTTATTGATAAACCCAAATAAAAAAAACATTTTATAGATAAAAAATAACACTACGAATTAAAAATAAAAATTAAAAATATAAAAAAAATAAGAAAGAAAAAATACATAAAAATTAAAGAAAAATTAATAAAATAATAACACATGCAGGAGCAAACAAACAAACCAGACCAACAACGGGATACTGACCAAAATGCCACGCTTAGAAAAAAAATTATTGACTGTTACACCGATGGTAAATTTTGCCAAAATATCACGTGACATAATTCGCTACACAGTGTAGCGAATCATGCATGCAATGTAGCGAATTACTTGCATGCATAATTCGCTACACTGTGTAGCGAATTATGTCGCGTGACATTTTGACAAAATTTACTGTTGACGTGGCAGTCTGGTAATTTTTTTGTCAAACGTGTCAAAATGATCACTCTTCCCCTCATCAAAAACATTGGATTTGCATTTTCAATTGTTAAAACAAAGAGGAACTGAGAAGAGTACTAAGAATCAGAAAACATAACAAAAGGAAAAATAAAAAATCGCAAAATGAAACAAACCAACAACATCATCGTCATGATCTTACATTGACAACAAGAAGAAGAAAACATAGCATTGATGGAAAAACTAGAACAGAGAAAGAGAATGATGAGGTTCCGAATGTTCCGGAAGACATGGCTTAAAAAAAAAAAGTGGTTCAAGTTTACGAATTGATTTTAAAAACCCAGTTTTTTTTGTTCAGTTTGATGTGGTTCTTAATATGGTTTGATTATTTTGGATATTTTGCACGTCCCATTCTAGAAGCATAGGTGTTGGTGTTGGCGTTTGATTGCTGAGTAATGAGTATTGTGCTAAATAGAGAGAGTAGAAAGTGTTGAAACTGTAACAGCAACGTTGGCATTTGTTGCCCACTTAATAGCAATTGTTAAATTTAGGAAAAAACCAAGGAAAAGCAGAATTGAGTGGAGCCCACAACACAAAAAGGCAAAAACTGAAATCAAGATATTCAATTACTATAATAAAATATTTTTGAATTGAAAATAAATACCAAATGTCAATTTATTGTATATATATATATATCGCTTATTGTTTCTCAAGTTACTTGAGATAATTTTATCTGCGACTTAATAAATTGTTATAACCAAGTAAAAGATGGAGCCCACAACACAAAAAGGCAAAAACTGAAATCAAGATATTCATAACCATTAAAATAGTTTTGAATCAATTAATATAAATGTCAAATTAAATATATATATATGGCAAAATGACATAATTTTAGGGTGACCTAATATAAACTTATCTCGGAAAAATATTTTTTTCATATATATATATATATATATATATATATATATATATATATATATATATATATGATTTTAATATTTTGACTTTTCCTGTAAAAAAAATATTTCTCTACCAGACTCAAAGTGAGTGAATTTTACTAATATTTTTTTTTTCTCTTTACAATAAGACTCATTCACTTTCATGCAGACAAAAAAATTTATATTAAAAAAAAAAATACTTTTCCAAATATACATGTGTACGTGTCAGGATTCCTTTTGTTGCAAAAGGAAAAAAGTTTTTTTTTTAAATAAATTTATTTTTATTTTATTTGTATTTATTATGAAATAATAAAATAATAACTAATTTATTTTTTCATTTTTCATTTCTTAATATATTAATAAAGAAAAATATAAATAGAATAATAATTTTTTTAAATAAAGGGTAATTTAATTAAATATAAAACTTTACTATAATAAATATATTCAATAATTTTAATTATTAAATAATTACCTTAGACTACAGTTATTTCGAAATGAATAAAATATTAAAATCATTAAGGTGGTCACTCATACCATCCTTTTATTTATTTTTTGGTAGACACCATCCTTTAATTTTTAAATAGTTAATTCAATGACATAAATTATCATTTAAAGTTGACCAGTTTATTGTGCTTTAATAAGGGGATAATATTATAATATATATTACTTCAAGAGGAGTTCTTGGTTTATGAAGCATTTAACATTTACACATCATTTAATAACTTCATGACTTTTATTGATCCAGCGATTCTATTATAATCATTAATTACTTTTTATTTATTTTTTTTATTTTTGGTACAGAATTACTTTTTATTATTTGTGTCAAATGTAGAAACTTTCAATACACCGATTGATTTTTTTGGAATAAATTATGTAGTTGAAATTTTTTGAATTTAGACAGATGTAAATTGATTTCCCTCCTTCTTTTAAATTTGAAAAACAAATTCAAATTTAACCCTATAATTTAATTTTGAGATTTAATGAGGTGAAATCAAGTAATCACAGCATTGAATCTAGTAGTAATATATACAATAGCTGCAAAAAAATTCAATAATGAGTTGCTTTTTTTATCAGTACAATAAATGAGTTGCTTTGCTCGTACAATTAATGAAGAATAGAAAAGGTTTGTTTTAATATAAAATGTTTGAATTTGGTAAAAATAATATATATATATATATATATATATATATATATATATATATATATATATATATATATATAGAGAGAGAGGAAGGATCATTTGAAACCGGTGTCAAATTTGAAATTTAACATCTCATCTGAGAGTCGTTAGATAAAAAAAGATCAATGATGTCTCATGCTTACAAATCAAAATCGTTATCTTTTTTGATATAATGACTCTCTGATGAGGTGTCAAACTTCAAATTTGACACCGGTGTCAAACTTTAAAATTTGACGCCAAGTCATATATATATATATATATATATATATATATATATATATATATATATATAATTAATTAATAAGTGTAATATATATATATATATATATATATATATATATATCGTTTTGATTAATGAAGGGTGTTTATGTAATTTTAAGTGAATTAATGAAGGTTATTTTTGTAATTTTATTTATTTTTATATCATATACATTTTACTGAAATACCCTTCATTAATTCACCTAAATTTACATAAACACCCTTCATTAATCAAAACGACGTAGTTTTGTGTGTAGGATAAGTTTATTATGTTGCTTGTTAAATGTTTACCCCATATATATATATATATATATATATATATATATATATATATATATATATATATAGGGATAGGATTCTTTGACACCGATGTCAAACTTTAAAATTTGACACCAAATCCTATCTGTTGATTTTCGTACATCAACGATTATCATTTATTAGAATTAATAATTAATTAATAAATGTAATATATATATATATATATATATATATATATATATATATATATATATATATAGTTTACCGTTTCTCATGTTCCATACAAAGTTACTTCCAGCAACTTCAAAAATATATTGTTTTAAGAATTGAAAAAATTAATGAGGGTATTTTAATAAAATTAATATAACAAGGAAACAAACAAAACTACTAAATTTTATTATCTCATATGATAGGAAAAACATTTTTCCTTGAAAAATGTTGTAAAAAAATATTTAAAAAAATGTTTGAGCAATGTGGTCAGAAGAATATTGGATTAATTGGACTGACACAAATAATAGAAAGTAATAAATAATTATAATAAAACAGTAGAATCAATAAAAGTCACAAATGCATGAAGTTATTAAATGATGTTCAACTGCTAAATGTTTCACCAACCAATAATTCCTCTTGAAGTAATATATAGTATAAGAGTTTATCATCTATCATTTAACATGACCACAAAAACTTTTCTACATACATAACATTTTGTGTGGCCCGCAACAAATAAAAAAACTCTGCCACGTAAAATGAATCTCTATAATATAACACAACATTTTTCCTACAACATAACTCTTATAAAACCCATAGTATAATATCATCTCTTTATCTAAAGCACATTAAATTGGTCAGCTTTAATGTTAATTTATGTCATTGAATTAATTATTAAAAATTTAAAGAATTGTATGAATGGCCGTTTTAATGATTTTGTTATTTTGTTTATTTCAAAATAACTGTAGTCAAAGGTAATTATTTAATAATTAAAAGTTATAGAATATATTTATTAAATTAAGAAATTTATATTTAATTAAATCACCTTTATTAAAATCAAAATATTATTATTTTATTTGTATTCTTTACTTTATTAATAGATATCTTAAGAAATTAAAAAAAAATAATAAAAAATAATTATTTTATTATTTCATAGTAAATACAAAGAAAATAAAAATAAAGTTTATTTTTAAGATAATATTTTTTTTGTAACATAAGGAATCATGATATATATATATATATATGAGAAAATTATTTCTCAAGCTGCTTGAGATAAATTTATCTCCGGCCACCCAACACTACGTCGTTTAGATTATTTATTTCTTTATATTTATTGATTCGCCTTTGAATGGTTATGATACCCCTTTTCTCTCTTTAAATTTATCACCATTGATACATCTTTGTACGGTTATGATTTAATAGTCGGAGTTTACTTTATCTCCGGCAGCTTGAGAAACGATAAGCCATATATATATATATATATATATATATATATATATATATATAGGACAAGATCCTTTGACACTGGTGCCAAATTTTAAAATTTAACACTAAATCCTATATGTTGATTTTCGTCAATCTACGGTTATGATTTATTGGGAATTGATAGTAATTAATAAGTTTAATTTCAAATAAATGATAACTGTTGATTAATGGAAATCAAATGTTAGGATTTGGTGTCAAGTTTTCAAATTTGACACTCGCTTCTCAGGAATCATATCCCATATATATATATATATATATATATATATATATATATATATATATATATATATATATATAATAATCAATATATATATATATATATATATATTATTTATTTTCAATTCATAGATATTCTATTTTACTGTTTGAATATTTTGATTTCAGTTTTTGCATTTTTGTGTTGTGGGCCCACTGAGCTCTGTTTTTCCTTGATTTCTTCCTAGCTAGTATTCAGCAAATGCTAATGTTCTTTCAGTTTCAACACTATGCTCTCTCTACTTAGCACAACACTCACCAACCAAACATCAACACCTCTGCTTTTATTGGCCAATTATTTTTGTATATTGAATTAGAATATATCTTTTGTATTTATTTATTATTTTAGTTTACTTCTTGGCCAGTGACATTTTTTAAATATAAAATTAAATTCTTTTAATTAATTTTATATAATTCAATTTAAATATATTTTTAACTCATATTTTTGAATTCTATCTAAATTAATTATGCTTAACTCTGTTATAATTTTGAGTTTTTAAAACACTTTTACTTTGACTTATAGTTTAAAATTTTTATTTCAATTTAAAATAATTTATTCAAATAAAAGATAATTGTTAATTTTATATTAAATTATATTTATGATTTCATTTGGAAAATATTTGTGTATAACTTGGTTAGATTTGATATTGTGTTTTTTCAATTAGGGTGTTAATATCATTTACAGTCGAAAAACTGGAACATTGACCATACTGCTCTCTTTCTCAGTATAATATACCTGAATGTCATGGAGTGCAAATTTTTTTTCAAACTGTCACAATACCACAGTCGCTGAGATACTTAGCTAGTACGTACGGGACACATGTCACGTTTCCAGTGATTGGAAAAGTAGCTAAGTACCTCAGCGATTATGATGCAACAGGCCTCCAAGGCTTTTTCAACCACTGAGAATGTGACACGTGTCTCGTCCATAGTAGCAAAGTACCTCAGCGATATGGTACCGTGGCAGTTTGGAAAAAAAATTGTACTATATGACATTCAGGTATATTATACTGAAAAAGTGGGCAATACAGTCAATGTCCCCAAAAAAACCAACTATATCAAAAGTGAGGAATCAATTCCCGAATTCCATGCTTTAGAGAAAGTTGGGAGTGATTTGAAAAGACATTAACGGACACTTTAATCACTTTCTTTCATGAAAAAAAAAGAAATTTGTAATCTTAAGCTCATGAGTGAAGACAATATCATATCTCCACATAAATATCTTAAGTGTAAAAACTACATACCTTAAGAACTTTAGACTGAATCTTCTTTCAACTTGACGTTTTGTGAGATTCCTTTTGTAATCAATCCATGGTCGTTTTGTCCCTTAGCATAACATTGTTGCTCATGATTTAAACTTCATTGCTCTTTATTCCTTGTTTTTTTCAAAGCTTATACATATTTTTGCCTTTTTGATATGTCATTAATCCTCTTTTGTGGCTATATCATGTATCTTTATTCTCTCTACACATAATTGATTATTGATCGAGGCTCTTCTCTTTTTGTTGTTGTCACTATATTATCATCAATATATTCTTTGTATCTTCAATCTCACTTTGATGATGACAAACTGAAAATTGATAAAGGTCTAGTATAACAAATATTCTCTAACAATGTATATCATACTCCCGCTAAATTTGTGTATAGTTTAAAAATAATATATTTATCAAAATTAGGAATGAAATCAATATATATTATATGGTGGGAGAATATAACTTTATCAATTTTCATATTTTCCTTCTCAGGCAACATCAAAATGCACAAAGCAAGTTAAGCATAACAAGCATATCATTTATCAAAGCAAATACAAAGCAATATCAACACCGCTTGTTGTTGAACTACATGACAAGTATTTAATAAGTATCAAATATACATGTTGTTTTCCTCCCCCTTTGATATTAACTACTTGTATGTTATCAATATGCATCATTAGCGAATATTGATTAAGCATGGAAAGTAAAATCAGTTGTCATTTAGCAACAAAGCAATTACAAATGCTCCCTCTAAATTCATGAATGGTCAGAAAGGAGCAAAACAGAGGATTTCAAACCTCATTTTACCTTGTTACCTCTTCTCCCCTATTTTGCTCTTTTTCTTTCATTTTCTCTTTAAATTTCTCCTTTTCATAACTTGTGGGTGTTAAAGTGTTATGTTCTGAATTTCATTATTCTTCTTTCCCATTTTCAAACATCCACACTAATTGCCATTCTCTTTTTTTGCATTAAAAAAAAAAAAAAAAATGATTGACACCCAAAAGGATTGCCATTCTCTATGCCTCTGGAAGTTCTTGTCAATTTTCTTCTTGTTGTTGAGATAAGCTTTCAGTTCTTCACTTCTTTTCATTTGTTCATCATTTCCTCATTTTCTTTATCACCCAAAAGGATATTAGCCAATCTTCAAACAACATAATTATCCCAAACATTCTTTTTTTTTTTTTAATATGGATTTAGTTCTCACTAGATGCAATATGTAAGAACTATTCCATTATTATAGTTCTTTTATAAGTCAAGAGATATAAATGACAAATAAAATGATTGACACCCCTTTCAAGTCATGCATATACATAAGGTATATGATTACTTACGCATTTATTAAGGAACACATTTCCATGGTCAAGCACATATGAAAAATAATCAAGAATGAACATGTAAGACATTCAAAACAATTAAATAATAATTTCAACATTTAAAAATGAAAAGGATGAACTTGCTCTAATTAAAACAAAAGATAAAGTTAGGTATGTTTGTCAATACCAAATATATATAGGCACATTACCATAAAGTGTACCAAGGCAACCATATTCTTAATTAGTCTATCTAGCAAAATTGTTTTAGACTTCATCTCTTTTCAAAAGAAGTTTGCATAGGCATGTTTTATTTTTCAAAGAGAGAGAATTCAAGAGAGATAAGACACATATTCCTTGAGTGTAATAAAAATGATATTTGAAATTTTCCCCTCATTTTCTCATTAGTTAACAACCTTAATAAAATCTCTACAAAAAAAACCTTAATAAAATATAAACATATTAAAGTATAAGACCCATCTTTTGAAATTTCAAAATTTCTCATTTGTAGATAGTTTCAAAAGATTAGTGTTTGAAGTTTTCTCAAACTTCCTCTCAAGATTTGATAACACTTTTTCTAAAGCAAGTTTAAAGAGTATTACATTTGTAATAAATGTTCAAACACTTCACGCGAGATACTGCGAAAGCGTAAATCTAAACATACATCTAATTAACCCCATGAGCCAGTATTAATGGCCATTGACCATCAAGATATGACATCAAGTGTCATTCCTGACGGAGTCTCACGGATAGCGTAACGCAAGGGCGGACCGAGTGGGGGCTTGGGTGGGCGGCCCCCCTCCCCCCCCCCCCCCCCAAAAAAAATTGAAGAAATTTTTTTAACATAAGTATAATGCAAGAAACCTCCATTTTCCCTCTCCATTAATGTGAAATAGTTTTATCTCACGCAGAATTTATAGAGCTTCTTTATATTCTCAGGTCCTATATCTATTGAAACTCCTCTAACTCTGAATGCATTTTTTCTCCTTCAACTAAATGAACAAAATAGAAAAACAATAAGAAAGAACGCAGTTCAAATTCTTGTTGGCGCAGACCTGGTGGTAACAGTTAGCATATGGAATTAGTATTAAATTATGGGGAAAGATCTGTCTACTAATTTGTTTTTTTACAAATTACTCTAAGAGCCTGTTTGGATCCTCTTATTTTTTAAGTTAGAAACTACTTATAAGCTAAAGCTATAAAAAAAAGAGCTTAAAAAAAAGTTAAAAGTTGTTTGGTAATTACAAAAAAAAATTAGTTTAAAAGTTACTTAAAAACAAATATTTTAAGAAAATTATCTCTATATTTTTCTTTATAACTCTTCATTATAAAAAAAACACATAATTCAAGAAAAACATGTAAGAGCTTAAAAAAATTTCCTGCCATGAACTTTTAGCTTCCACATTTTTCTTCATTATAAAAAAAGTTTTTCATTATAAGAACTTTTCTCAAAACATGTTTAGCCTAGTTTATGCTTACAAGTAGCTTCTAGCTTAAAAAAGAGAGGATTCAAACATGCACAAATATTTAATTATTCGTACTTTGGCCTCCCATATATTATGTTTGAAGAGAGGACAAATGTTTAATTTTTAGCCCCCCACAGGAAAAATTCCTGGGTCCACCGCTGGCGTAATGGGTGTATTTCAGATAACTGGGAACTTGGTCACACACATATATTTAATCTGATTGATACAATAATTTAAACAGATAGCTTGCAAGTCCTACACGGACTGCAATCCCCTTAATGGGTCAATACAAACGATAAGGCTCCATACCCAAATTAACTGAATATATGCATCAAGTCTATATTACTTCAAAGTATAAAAGCATCGGTAAATCATCCATGGCTCTAAGGATACAATCATGAGCCTAAATAAATACATACAATAATTTCCATAAAATAATTTAGCATGGTAACAAGTCTACATGCCAACATCAAGTCTAAACATAATATAAAATCATCATCTGCATCATCAACTACTCCAATACAGGGGCCTTGCCCTTAGAAGCATCATCACTACTCTGGGTACATGAAATGATGTCCCCAAACAGGGTGAGATAACCACATCTCAGTAAGCTCAAGGTTCATAGAGGATCCTCTAACCCCTGAGCACACTTCCTGCATGACAAGTCAGATATAAAACATATAATACAAACATACAACATAAACATAGCATCATCATATCATCCTTGTGTCAAAGCCATAGACAGTTACGCCTGTGTGACTTCCAGGGTCAAGCCATAGACAGTCAACACAACCTCTGTATGATAGAGCCCCCAGAGTCAAGTCATAGGCAGCCTACATACCTTAATCACTGGCCAGGATCCTCATAACATATATCATCAGTGCATCATCATAACATCAAGATCATATAACATCTATATAAAGGTGAATGAATGCACATATACATCATACCATATACTTTCACACAATACAACCATAATGCCCACATCATGGAGGGCCCACAAGAGAGAGGAGTCAACTAGAACTAGGAGCTTACCTCAGGGAGCTTAGCACAAGCCCACACTCCAATAGTATATGTATGCTCCAACAAAATCCTCAAGTGCACGGTTCTCTACACACACCTAGAGTAGGAACCATTCACATCATTAATTACATATTAATTAATAAAGTCATATCCACAACTTAATCATTTAATGATTCCACTTTTCATACTTATATGCCAATAATATGCTCATTACAAGTCTAGACCAATTATTACATAATTAGGTATTTTAGTGCATTATTACAAGCTACCTAAATCTTTAATTAATTACATAACTTAGAATCACATGCAAGGCTCACTTAGGTAACTTAGATTATTTCCAACTCATCCAGGCCATATTTATGATTATTATAAGTTACTAAGGTTTCCACTTAGCTTAAATATCACTTTTACGGTTTTTCCAAAACTGTACATGCTTCTGTTTTCTAGTCACTGAGCGAAACTCAATTGTTATAAAATTATCATCTTTTATTATGTTAATTTAGACTCAATTATCTTTCCAACAAGGTATCACATGCCTCATTTAGATTTTTCTAGCTCCGGTTATCACCATTTGAAGTTGGACAGGCAAAGCTGTTTGCCAACTCCGAACAAGGTCCTAAACATCCTTTACCATTTCTTCGATTCTGGAAAATCTACTAAACCAATTGCTCTAAAAAATTTATCTAGACAACTAGACACCTTTATCTTTAATTATAAATATTATGAGCCTAATTTCAGTAAGGAAAGAGGGAGAAAAAATTCGTGGAAGTTGCAGCCATGTACAGCCCCTGCACATGGCCTCCCTGTGCGGTCCTCACTCAAACGAATATACAGAACGGATTACACCTTCAATTTATACCAAATTTTGACACCACGTAGATAACATATCAAAATTAAATTTGATATAAGGTACATCCCTATATGACCTATGTGGAGGGAGATATGCTCTCCCCAATTTCGCCTAAAAACTGGTTACTTAGCCTTAAATGTGTTTACTTAACAAACCTTAATTACTTTTGATTATAAATCCTAATTCCCCTTAATTCTTGAATTTTTATATTATTAAGTCACATTATGAAATCTCCTTAGTCACATTATGTTATGATACTTAAATTTTACTAATTGCTTAATTAGTGCACCTAAATCCTACTTTAGTCCAATTTTAGAGTTTAATCCTTAATTAGTGTATTATGCAAAGTCCACTTCACTTAACCACTAAATTAATATCCTAATTAGGTCTTAATATTAATTTTAACATAGTGACCCACCCTACCTTAAGCCTACATGGCTGAATTGTTTATGTGTTTATATTAGTATTTTTAAGCCTATTTCTTAGTCATTTCATTAGTTAATTAAGTCTTACAGTTAATTAGTCCACTAATCCATCATTTAATTAAATTTTAAACATAAAACTCTAATCATAATATTTAGGGCAGATTTGATTAAGTGGTATTATTAGGGTTAAAATCCATTCCTTAGTCATAATTAGTGTTCTTAAGATTAAAGGTTGCATTTTTAACCTTTCCCTTGGTTCCACCTATGATTATCCATACTTTAGAACATCAAGAAACCATTTTTATCAAATTAAAACATCAACCCTATAGAAAAATCATGATGGCTGAATCATATAGGTGAATCATATAGGTGCCCTAATGAGGGGTGCCATGTCACTAAGTGACCGTTCGTCCTTTAGTGAGACCCAGCGTAATTTTTAACTGATCCGTCGTCAAATTTATACCCAGAAACTCCCAATACTCTAACTTTAATTACTTAACATTAATTTTGTCCAATTATCATGTTCATAACTTAAAAATTTGATTAGTCGATCATAGATCCACTAACAGTTGTTTAATTGCACTGTAGTTTTTACCGGTGTTCTTAACTGTACCCGAATTTCATAATCTTCTTAACTTTAACATTTTTGGTCTAATTATGACTTGTTAGGCATATATTGGTCTTTATTTTCATTTTCTCATCATTTTCCCGTTCCGGGATTCTACCGGCTGCTGCTACAACAGTACAAAATATCTGGCAGAAGTGACTTTACAAAAATATCCCAATATGGGTGTCAATCTTTATCAAATCATATCCTAACCTCATTCATGATGTTTATATCATTAGATTAGCTCTCTAACTATAATTTTCTTACTTAGAGCTATTCTACTGACTGTTATTCCGACAGTAGTCAAAATTAACAAATGACTCATCTGTGCATAATACCCTCAATATGGGTATCAAAATTCTTAGAATTTCATCCTCATTCTATTTATGAACATAAGGTCCTAATTATAACCCTCTAATTTAAAAGTCATATAATTAGGATTATTATAACAAGATTTGCTGCTCAAAATTTCAACGTCCTGAAATATGTTATAGGGATCAAATCATATATATATATATATATATATATATATATATATGTTATAACATCTGTCATTTTAAAGGATATAAGCTTATATCCTTTTAGATCCTAACCGTTGATTTCCGTCCATTAACGGTTATAATTTATTGGATCAAAAATATTAATTAATTAATAATAAATTTGGCTCATTAAGTTTGACCCAATGGATTATAATCGTTGATGGACGGAAATCAACGTTTAGGATCTAAAATGATATAAACTTATATCCTTTAAAATGATAGATGTTTTCCCAATATATATATATATATATATATATATATATATAATAATAATAATAATAATAAGAAACATTTACGTTATATGCAATTGTAAAATTCAAGATATAAGATCTAATTGTTTGTCATATTAAGGATACTTTTCAATAAAGAAGGCATCTAATCATTTAAGAACACTATCAACATGTATCATACAATCTATAAAATAAAGTGCCATAAAAAATTATGCATAGAGATACTTATCGAATTTGGTAGATTGTGATGCCCTTGTTTAAGGTAATCCTCTGCTATTTGTGCCTTCTTCATTTGAGTTTTCCATTTGTTAGCATGTGTAGAAAATCTCGTTTTGTTGCTCTTCATTCATCTATTTCTTTGGTCATAAATACTTGGCATTTTAATATTTGATCGCAACATTTAATTATCGCAAGCAAAGTTAACTCTAAAGCTTTCCAAATCAAAGGATAACATTAGATATCATTTAAGCATATTTCCAAGCATAAATTAGGTTGATGTACAAAATAAAGCATGTATCTCATTATTAACCATAGAAAATGACAAACAAAACACATATACACTTGAATCTTAAAATATATTTTAATCATTGTTAATGCAAGATTCAAGATTAACAAGAAGTACATGACCATCATCAAAATATATTGAAGCATTTTGGGGCAAGTAATGATCATGTGAGGCATGTTATGTCAAGTAAGAAATTTGAAGTATAAACACACGGGAATCAAGAGATAATATTTCTTCTCGTAATGCAATACTTGAAAATCATGGAATTTTCACTTTAAATTACATTCTTCTTTTTTCAAAGATATCCGTATATCAAGCATTTTGAAACATAGTGTGAGACATGTTATGTCAAGTAAGAAATTTGAATCATAAACACATGTGTATCAAGAGATGATATTTCCTTTCATAATGCAATACTTGAAAATCATGGAATTTTCACTTTAAATTACATTCTTCTTTTTTCAAAGATATGCATATATTGAACATTTTCAAACATAATGTGAGGCATGTTATGCAAGTAAGAAATTTCAAACATAAACACATATGAATCAAGAGATAATCTTTCTTTTCATAATGCAATACTTGAAAATCACGAAATTTTCACTTCAAATTACATTCTTCTTTTTCAAAGATATGCATATATCTGGCATTTTCAAGCATAATGTGAGGCATGTTATGTCAAGTAAGAAATTTGAAACATAAACACATGTGAATCAAGAGATAATATTTTCTTTCATAATGCAATACTTGAAAATCATGGAATTTTCACTTTAAATTACATTCTTCTTTTTCAAAGATGTGCATATATTGGGTGTTTTCAAACAAGATATTTAATTATCCACTCTCACTTAAGCATGTAATACATTTAAACACAAAATAAAAAAGAAGTAAAACTATTTTATAATATGCCTATCCCCATGTAAAAACAAAGGTATATTCATAAGGTGAAACTGAGTATGATAGTTACATGTTTTTTTTTAATTTGAGAGCTACTTTAAAATTCAGAATATAAATAAGTAGGTTGGTAAAACAATTTATATAACCTCTCATTTTAATTGAAATTAGAGCTTATGCAAATTATTTTACGAAACAACCATAATTGATATATAATCAAAGCTCTATAGTACTAAGGAAGCCTTATATAAACATAAATAAAATCACTCCCCATTAAACCGATAGGGATGCTTATAGAAACACAAATATCTTTAAAAAAAGATAAATTATTAAAAAATAGAAATACTTATTTAAAATAAAAAAATATGTTTATATATTAATATATTAACATAAGCCAAATGAAGGAGCGGGAAGATCTAAGATGTAGAATATTTGGATTATTCTAAATCCACTCATTTGGTACTTCATTGTGCAATATATATATATATATATATGGTTTATTTTTTTTTAAGTTACTTTAGATAACTTTATCTAATGTTCATCGAAACGAAGTCGTTTTGGGACGGAAATCATGGTATTTTTATAATTTTAATTTATTTCAGATTATAATAGTCTTTATCATTCTAATTTTTTAATTTTTCAATCACAAAATGATGTCATTTCGATGAACGTTAGACAAAGTTATCTAAAGTAACATCGGAAACTTTTTTCCCATATATATATATATAAGGGAGGGTTCTTTTGACTCTAGAGTAAGATTTTTAAGTCTTACTCCTCATCTCAGCCGTTGATGGACGGAAATCAACGGTTAGGATGAGGAGTAAGACTTATAAATCTTACTTTAGAGTCAAATGATCTCTCCTTATATATATATATACATATATACATATATATATATATATACATATATATATATATATATATGGGCAGGATATTCTTACACCAGTGTAAGAATTAGAGGTCTTACCCTCGATCTTGAACATTGATCTACTTGTATCTAATGACTCACATTATTAAAAAACTAGAGCCCTTAGATATAAGTGGCTATAGTTTTTTAGTAATGTCATTAGATCAAAAAAAATCAACGACTCTAATTTGTAAGCATGTGACATCATTGATCTTTTTGATCTAACAGATCTCGGATGAGGTGTCAAACTTCAAATTTGAAACTGGTGTCAAACTTCAAATCTGATTCTCTCTCTTTATATATATATATATATATATATATATATATATATATATATATATATATATATATATATATATATATATATAAGAACTGTTAGATCAAAAAAGATCAATGATGTCACATGCTTACAAATCAGAGTCGTTGATCTTTTTTTATCTAATGGCTCTTAGACGAGTCATTGAAATTTGACACTGGTGTCAAAGGATCCTACCTCATATATATATATATATATATATATATTGGGGGCATGATCCTTTGACATCATATCTTAATAGTTGATTTTCGCTAATCTAACGGTTATTATTTATTGAAAATTAATAATTAATTAATAAGTATGATTTAATAAATTATAACCGTCAACTGGCGAAAATCAGCAATTGAGATTTGGTCTCAAACTTTTTAATTTGACACCGCTCTGAGGCATGGAAACATAACATAGAAACTAAATTCAGAAAATGTGAAAATTAGCTTAGAGCAATAGGCGCTATAGCAAAAATGATTGCAAAAAAAAAAAGGAAAATCGGTGGTGTTAAAATTATTTTCTAGGGAGGTCTTTCTAAAAAAATGAAAAATACTTTTTTATGAATACATTTAAAATAAGAAAAGAATATGTTTATATATTAATATATCAAGTTTGATTGTAGATACTGTTAGGTAAGCATATCAAGCCTCCGGTTATTGCAAATTAGTGAGCGGGGCAAGATAGTAAAAGCCTTGTCTTCTGTCTTTCTCTTTCTTCATGCTCACCCTCTCTCTAACCAAAGAAACCTTTAATCCTGATTAAGCTTTCCTCCTCTCCCATCTTCTACTTAAATTTTGGGCAATATTGGATCCAAATCTAGCTCTAACACAAAAGGTCCTTTTCAAGATTTGAACTCCTATTTTTAGATAGTTCATCAGTCCCGAGACTAACAATATTTATATTAAAAGAACAATATTTACAATACTAAAATACAATTTTTAAAACCTTAGCTCATAAAATAATAGCAAAGTGATAAAGGGAAAATTATATTTACAAACTTCTTATTTGCAAATTTAAGAATATATAACCGATCATATTTAGTGTAATTTATAAAAAAAAAATTGTAAACGAATAAGGGGCAAAAGGACAAACCTTGATATAAGACTCCTCAACTTGCAAAAATAGGGATGAAGGTCAATTGTATACGACCTACCCTTACAATTTTATATTTGTGTTGGCGAAACTAAGACGAATCCAAACATATAATATTACAATTTGAAAAATGAAATATAACAAAGTGTACCCAGTAAGTACCTTTACCCAAGGTGTATTAGTACCAACTATATGTACCTGTATGGCAAAAATTTAATACAATACATTACAAAGCTGCACTATTGACATGGCCATAGAGATAAAACAAAATTAAACATGTTTTTCCATTCATTTAACCAAAATAAATCTTACAAATACAAGTAAAAAAAGGGCATGATTAATGTGCCCCACTTTATAAGATACAAAGCTTTCATCCATTTATCAAAGAGTAATGCATAAAAATAAAAAAAATAAAAAAACTGTTTTTTTCCCCCATAGGAACCACCTCATTTAACACTAAGTTATAAACTACAACTACCAAAAAAATGGGGAGGCAGAAAATAAAGTAAAAGAATACACATGATACAACAATTGCACAAATCCTAGGTACCGGTCTAAGATGAACCTAACCCTCATTTTACAGTACAATCAGGATTTGCACAAATACAAAGATTATTTTCAGTACTTTAATTGTTGTTTGAACAACAATCTTTTAGGTTTCTGTTATACAGTTTGTCAATGGAAAACAAATTAACTTTATAGTGCCTTCAATTAGTAAGACTTATGTTGATCTATCCCACTTCATATTCTGTTGATCAGAGCCTCAGCAACTACAAGAATTATGCACATGCAATGAAAGAATAATGACTCTAATTTTCAGTTCATTTCACCTGCACACCTGAACAACACGGGTATTAGCAATCTTATTTTCCCTATTTTCTAAATTTTCAATACTTACTAATAACAACAACTAATTAAGAATATGCCTTGTTACACATTTAACAGAAGATAAATGGAACAATATAATAGTCTCCGTAAGAAGGAAAAAACTTCTTTTACAACTGAATAATCAAAATATTCAAAGCTAATTATCTGAAAATAACATACAACCATGACTGAAATTAAGTAAAAGCCCTTTTTATGCCTTTCCCTATCAAAAATAAAAATAATGCATGGGAGAAATTTAAAGTCTAATGCAAAGAAAAAGTGGCTAAACAGAATAATTGAGATTGATAAGGAGAAACCCTTCATCTCAATTTGATTATCAAATAATAGAAAAGTCAACAACCAACATATAGAATCTTAAACACTGTCTTATACGGTGCCAAATAACCCTAAAATACAATTAAATTTTAAAAAACACATAATTACGATATTGCCATTAGAAATAAGAATAAACCTAAAAAACCCTAAAATAATGAACATGCACGATTCTATACCAATTCTAGCAGTGTATACAACTGCTTAAAAAAAAATCCTTCAGAGAGCAATCAAGAAAGGAGAGATCAGAAAACTCATTATTTATACACCATGACAGAATTAGAGTCAAACACATTGAACGATGTGCTAGTCTAGTACCCTAATCAGCACATACTATTAGAAGGCAAGCAAAATTATTTACCATTTTCAAGCCAATAAATCAAATGGAAGTGTAGCAATTTGGAGAGAGATCTATTAAGTTATAACATTTAACAAGGTCATAAGATAGATGCAAAGGAAATACTCACAAGGAAGTAATTTATACCCAACAGTTGCATCACAATCTCACAAGTTCCCAGTCTTCTTTTGACATATCATAAATTTCAACACAACCATCCTCAAACATGATCTGCAAACATAAATTTCATATTCATATTTGATCACAATTTTAATCTAAATTATGAAAGTCCAACCAAAGAATCTCTTACCGAGTGTTTTTGAGAATATTTATCAAACCATTTAATAATCCCAAACCTGTAGCATTATAAGAACAAAAAAGATTAACATTCAACTCTAGGTGTTATATGAAATTAACATAGAAAAAATATAAATACAAATATAAATAGAAAAGAAAACCACTCCCCGTTAAACCCAACTAGCGAATGTGGGATGAAAGAAATCTTCGAATGTCATAAAGAATTAAAGATAGAGTATCAAAAAAAATAAAAAATCACTCTCCGTTAAATCCGACTAGCGAGCGTACGCAGCCTTACATTTGCATAATTGCAAAGAGGCTGTTTCCGGGATTCGAACCCATGACCTTTCAGTCATGAAGGAACAGTTTAACCACTGTTCCGGTTCGTCCCCTTAAAGATAGAGTTATCACAATTAAAAAATATACAATTTTAATATACCTCACATTTCCAAGTTGTTTTAACCTAATAACTTCACCAATGCAATTGTGTAAGCACTTTGATTTGTCAACAACACGAGAATTTCCTGAAAAATCAAGTACAACATAAAAATGGATGATTTACAATATAGAAGATGAAACTAAAAGAGGAAATGAAATGATAGAAAATCTTAAAGCATGTTTTCAATCAGATGAAAAATCAAACATATAGCTCACAAAATGACGAAACAAACTTACCAATTTGCAAACCTCCATTCTGATAAACCTTGACAGACAAAAGACCAACAATTAGTCAACAAGACAGATCTTTAAACTCAATAAAAGTGATTAAGCTGATGGATTGATTGTATGGAATGAGAATGAGAAAGAAAGTGAAAGAGCAAGATGTTTTGTAGCACTTGTTAGAATCTTATGATTCGAGATTCGAATCTTACAATTTTACACGATTCAGCAAGCCAATGATTCATATCATGTGATGAATTAGATATGGCTTTCAATCGTGTGATATATGCATGAGTCCATACAATTCCGTATCATTGATACAAATTCTTTTTTACTTTCCTCTTACATCAATTCTCATAATAGAAATTGAAATTTAAGCTTAAATTGTTAAATGAAAAGGAACCAGCACAGCACTACTGAAAACACCTTATTTAATTATTCTATTTCCCTGTTTTCATGATGTTAAAACAGGGCATTCACTTATCACACTATGCATCCTATGTGGCTATTCTACCGCTCTTTTTCATTGTTTTGAAACAAAGGCTTCACAAACTCATTTGTTCACTCAACATACACCATAATTGGTTATATGATTGCTCTACATTCATCCTTCCAAAACATAGGCTTGATGCAATAATTCTAGGCATAGTAGTTAATTGCGTCGCAATAGCGCCGCAAGGGCGTTGCGGTGTCTCGCTGCAAAAAACCGCGTCGAACCGGAACGTAATAGCGGTCATTGCGATCGCCTTGGCAGCCAAATCGCGGCAATATTGTTATCATAAGGCAAAATGTCAATTTTGTCCTAAATTTAAATGTCGAACAGAAAAAATTTAAGGGTTTTGTAGTCTATCCGCGTCTCTGTCTGCCACTTCTGCTATCTCTGCCTTTAAAAAATGTTTCTTTTTGTCATTCTTTCTGTCATATATCTATTCCGTTATTTCCGCAATCGCAATCCGCTATAACGCTATAGCGTTTTTTGGGTTTGACCGCGACATGCCGCAATCCGCATTTGATAACTTTGATTCTAGGTGACTCAGTTATGACGTATGACTTGTAATTTTGTTTTGTGAGAGTTATGTTTAAATTGTTTTGTTGTCTTAGTTTAAAATTATTACATTGGGCATTATACATCATTTATATGATATACTTTAAGCTATTTTTCATGGTTCTTTGAATCTTACGATTTGATATGACTTACGATTCAAGATTCAAAAATTAATTTGGTGATTCACAACTTTAATTGTGATTGAATAGCCTGGCGTGGCACCTTTAAAACAAGAATGTCCATTTCATCAAATAAAGGAATTCCCTCCAAAAAGGAATAGTGTATCTCCCAATGAATTCTCTTCGAATTATTCTAATTGTTATTTTCCCTTTTATATCTTTTCAAGCCACAAAGTTTCCTAATATTAGACACCAAAATCTCAATTCAATCATGTTTGCTCCTTAATGTCCTAGAGTAAAGCTCTTCCCTCATCCACCCTATACTGCAAGCAACAAAAATTAGTCCTCACAACCAGAGGAACAACTTTGTAGGACAATCTCTTGATCATCTACAACTCTCTTCAGGACAGTTTGCTACACATCATCACATCACTTATGGCATTTCAGGCTGTCTATTTTTTTATTTTCTCTCCCCCTTGTCAAAATTGGGTCAATATGATAAATTTCTATATTTGTTAAGAGATATAAAATCATCTATGGACCTTCACCTAATAACTCAAGCTTTTAGGAGTTGGTCTTTGCAAATGCATTACAACCTATGACTAAATCGTCAAGAAATCGATCATTGCTGCTCTCATTCTTCATACTTAAATTTCTGCACAAGTTAGGCATGTGCAATGTCCGTGCTACAAGCCCAACGGAATCTTGCATGAAGGGACATGTTCGACATACAAAATCATTCATAGACCGGTAATTAATGGCTTGCGAAAATTACAAAAAGAATTCCTCATTAAAATATTCCAAATTTAGAATAATAAACACCCACATAGCTAAGTAAGTCAATTTGGTTACTCATTAAACACGATGCAAACATGAAAATCATTTGAAATTTTATTTTTCCTAAAATATGTATGTTTTTATCAAGAGTTTCGTATTCATAATTGTTCCAAATAAATATATTCAACCTACGATCAGCTACATTTTCATTTTATGGCTGCGTCTATATTTACGGTAATTCATTTGAATTACACGGAGTATAAATATATAACAATTTTTTTTTTAGAAAAAGAATCAATTTCTAAAGCCAACACAGAACTGTTGAAGTGTTAATAGTTTTTTTACCCATTCCATTTTTCTCTTAATTTGGCATACCAAACATAGGAATAAAATGAAAATGTCACTCATTTCTTACCATACAAACATGCCAAGCGAATGATTATTCCATTTCTTTCCCATTTCATCCACAATGGGAATTATTCCAGCAATCAAACAGACAGAATTGAAAAAGAGAATAACTGAATGCAGATGATCATAAAATTAAAGTGTAATATACTAGTTTCATCAAAGTCAGCATGTCAATATTAGAGGAATTCATAGAGAAGCAAATACTAAATCAACATCAACATCAACATCACCTTTATCCCAAATTAATTGGGGTCGGTGGTAGATAAACCCACATGAAAGATGTAAAACGGTTGAAAAAAATAAATTAAAAATTAAAAAATAAAAATAAAAATAATAATAATGATAAAAATATATATATATGTATATATAAATAAATAAAAGTAAAAAAGAAAGGGACAAGAAGAAGTGGGGGAAATGAAGGGGAAAAGGACTAAAAAGGGACCATCTGGAACATAGGAATAACAACGGGTCTAACCTCCACCATACTTATAGCTTTTCTCCATTCCGTTCCAAGACATACCGTCCGCCAATCTATATCTCACTCCATTAAATCTTGTTTTACTACCTTCCCCCAAGTAAGTTTCGGCCGACCTCAGCCTCTTTTTGTGTTGAGCTCTTGGTAACAAACTTCTGTTCTTACAGGAGCATCCAAGGGCCTTCTCATCACGTGCCCAAACCACCTCAATCTATGTTATCTCATCTTCTCGGCTACCGGTACTACTCCGACCTTTCGTTGAATATCTTCATTTCTTATCTTATCCATCCTTGTGTTACCACACATCCACCTTAACATCCTCATCTCTGCTACTCTCATCTTATGCTCATGTTGCCTATGTGCTGGCCAGCATTCTGCTGCATATAGCATTGCCGGTCTTACTGCCGTTTTATAGAATTTTCCTTTTAACTTAAGAGGGATTTTGCGGTCACACAAAAACCCAGCCCAGATGCACTGCGCCATTTCATCCACCCTGCTCTGATTCTGTGATTTACATCCTCATCAATCTCTCCACATTTTTGTAAAATGGAGTCCAAGTATTTAAAAGCATCTTTTTTGGGTACCTCTTGACCACTTAAATGCACGGGCTCTTGGTCCCCATCTCGTACCAGAGAAAACTCACACTTCAGATACTCAGTCTTGCTTCGACTTAATGTAAATCCTTTGGATTCCAATGTGCTTCTCCACAATTCAAGTTTTCTATTAACACCCTCCTTGCTCTCATCAATAAGCACAATATCGTCTGCAAAAAGCATACACCATGGCACTTCCTCTTGAATATCTTTTGTTAGTTCATCCATAACTAAGGCAAAGAGATAAAGACTTAGAGCCGACCCTTGGTGTACACCAACCGTGATAGGAAAATAACTTGATGTTCCGTTACAAGCTTTTACATATGTAGTAGCCCCATCATACATATCCTGGATTGCCTTTACATACTTTGATGGAACCTTTTTCTTCTCCAGAACCCACCATAAAACTTTCCTTGGAACCCTATCGTATGCTTTTTCAAGGTCTATGAACACCATATGCAAGTCCTTCTTCTTTTCTCGGTATCTTTCCATAAGTTGTCGCATCAAGAAAATGGCTTCCATGGTACATCTTCCTGGCATAAATCCAAATTGATTTACAGAAACCTTGGTATCTCTCCTCAAGCGATGTTCAATAACCCTCTCCCACAACTTCATAGTATGGCTCATTAGCTTAATGCCTCTATAGTTTGAACAATTCTGTATATCTCCCTTGTTTTTGTAGATAGGCACAATCATACTTTTCCTCCAAGCATCAGGCATCTTATTTGTCTGGAGAATCTTATTGAAAAGATTGGTCAACCATTTTATTGCCACATCCCCTAGGCCTCTCCACACTTCATATCAGGCCCCAAGGCTTTATTAGTCTTCATCCTCTTTAAAGCTTCCCTAACTTCATGCGTATTAATTCTGCGTACAAATCTTCTATTCATATCATCATACGCGTCCTCCAAGTCCACCTCGCTTGTATCTCCATCCCCATTAAACAGCTTGTTGAAGTAGTTCAACCATCTTTCATTTACATCTTCATCTCTCACCAGAAGTTTTTGATTTTCATCCTTGATGCACCTAACTTGGGTGAGGTCTTTACTTTTCTTATCCCTTATCTTTGCAAGTTTATAAATACCTCGTTCACCATTCTTGCTCCCAAGATTTTTATATAACTCGTCGAAAACCTTGCCTCTAGCTTCTCGCACTGCTTTCTTTGCATTTTTTCTCGCCAATCTAAACTTTTGCAAGTTCTCTTCACTGGGACTTTTATGCAAAGATCACTCCTTCTTATGTTTAATTGCCTCTTGCACCTCTCCATTCCACCACCATGTTTCCTTTGTATGAAATCCATTTCCTTTACTTTCTCCCAACATCCTCCTTCCCAAATTATGAATACACTTGATAATAATATTGTTTAAAATATATTTCTTGCATTTACTTCTCCATCAAACTCCCAAGGTCCATCGTGCAACATTCTTTCATTGAACTCTCTCTCTTTTCCCTCCTTAAGCTTCCACCACCTTATCCTTGGGTTCTGAGCCCTCTTCCTCATTGTAAGTACTTTGTTGAACCGAACATCCAAGACTACCAGCATATATTGCGTAGCGACACACTCTCCAGGGTAAACCTTACAGTCGACACAAGAAGTTCTATCGTCTCTTCTAGCCAGAAAGAAATCAATCTGACTAAAGGTAAAATCAGACATTCAGAAGTATAAGTTGATATAAAATAAAAGGATTACAGTATTCCATTGAACATTTAGGGTATGTTTGGGACAAAGGGTTTTGGATGGAAATGGATCGGAAGGCAAATTTTTTGGATTCTATAATTTAAGAACTTTTTCAAATAAAAGGAATAAAATGATTGATTATCACGAAACTATCCAATCATCCCTTATTCATTTTTATAAACAACCTAAAACCCCAAGCACCTCCTGTTGGATATTGAAATGGCCACACGGTTGAAATCAATCCTTGCCCTTACAATTTAATCATTTAGGGCGCTTGCCCGGTTGTCAAAGGAGGCAACCTTATCATTGTGCTAAGCTTAGCCTCTTAAAAGTATAAGTCTATTAGAATAGATGAGGTGTACAACTGTAAAAGCTGTACACAGGGGTAATATTGTAATTAGCCATAAGGTCATTTCTGTAATTAGCATCTTGTTCAGTTTAGCTAACTGATTCTGGTTGTAACAGAACCAGATGACGTGGCATATTCTTAGGTCTATATCAGACCATTGTGTAACACATGTAATGCATCGAATCACTTTACTCTCTTTCTTCCTCTCACTTTCGTTCTCTCTTCTCTCTCCTCCATGACTTCTTTGATGGTATCAGAGCCCTCTCTCTGAGAGCCTGATACAGATCCAACCACTCGATGTCTTCCGCTTCGCAACAACAGTCTCAGTCGTCTTCAGCTGCCGGAGGAACCGCCAGAAATGGAACGAAAGAGCACCGGTCATCTTCTCCGTCACTATTCACTCATCAGATCTCAGTCAAACTTACAGAAAACAACTTCCTAATCTGGAATCAAGTTGTAGAACCAGTAATCACATCTCATCAACTCCAGCACTTCCTTGTTAACCCAAAGATACCGCTTCGGTTCGAGTCTGAGCAAAACCGTGTTGATGAAGTTGTTAATCCACTTTACACTGAGTGGATACGTGAGGATCAAATGGTTCTTTCATGGATTCTGTCCACTGTCTCAGAAGAAATTCTGAACGAGATCCTTGGTGTCTCTCATGCATACGAAGCCTGGGAGCAAATCCACAAGTTTTTCCAAGGTATGATGAAATCCAAAACTCATCAACTCAGATCTGAGCTTCGCACCATCAAGAAAGGTGGCAGATCTGTTGCTGAATATCTTCGTCGAGTCAAAACCATCTGTGATGAGTTGAAGGCTATCAAAAGCCCTATCTCAGTTGAAGAACAAACTGAACTGATTTTAGCTGGTCTTCCTCCTGATTTCAATGCGTTTGTTACTGCTGTTCAAGCTCGAGAAAATCCATATTCGCTCAATGATTTACGTGTTGAACTTATGTCCTATGAAATGATGCTTGCCAGACAGAACGAAACTCTTCTTTCAGATTCGATGACTGTCAATGTGGTTCAGAAGGTATCCTCTGATCCAAAAGAAAGATTAAGGACTGATTCAACAGCCATGAGACCTCCCTTTGATCCTATTCAAGCAAGTCAGCCTCAAAGATCCTATAATACAAATAATGAAAGAGGAAGAGGAAGGTTTTATGGAAGGAGTAACAGAGGACGAAGCAACATTCAATGTCAACTCTGTTACAAATTTGGACATGGAGTTCAAAGTTGCTGGCATAGATTTGATGAAAATTTTGTGCCTGAGTTCTCATCACCAGAAACTCATCAGTTCATTCCACAACCACAACCCTCATTTCAGAGGTCTTTTCAGTACAACAGGCCTGCTACTGTCAACCAGTCTCAAGTTTTGTTGACTACAAATCAGCCTCATCACCATGCTTCACAACTTTGCAATATGGCTTCACAATCTCAAGGACAAGGACTCTTACCAACTCCTTCAAATGTTCAGCCCATGGAGTGGTATCCAGACTCAGGTGCATCTCACCATGTGACTGCCAATCCTCAAAATCTTCTACAAAGCACACAACTATCAGAAGCAGACCAGGTTTACATAGGAAACGGCCAAGGTTTGAGAGTCAATGCTACGGGTTGCTCTTCCTTTTCTTCTCCTCTTAAACCACATACTCACCTACATCTCTACAATTTATTACTTGTTCCTTCCATAACCAAAAATCTCATTAGTGTAAGTCAATTTGCTCGAGATAACAATGTTTATTTTGAGTTTCACCCTTTCACTTGCTTTGTCAAATCCCAGGTATCTCATGAGGTCTTGCCGGAAGGTGCTTTGGGAACTGATGGATTGTACAGTTTTCAATGAGTCAATCTCTACTCCAATTCAAATCAGCCATCAAGCCAACAATGTGCTTCTGTTCCTGCTTTCAATTCAGTTCCTTGTAGTCAAAATTCTCTATGTACTAGTTACAGTGGTTTAGCTTGTACTGATACCCCTCTCACCAATGTACTCACACCAAACACATCTAATCAAGTCAGTAGCCTTCCAAGCACTGTAGGATCAAACTATATGCACTCTCTTTGGCATTGTAGACTAGGTCATCCTCACACTGAGGCTCTGAATTCTGTTCTAAAGTCCTGTAATATTCATGTGTCTAATAAAACTGACATTCCTTTTTGTTCTGCATGTTGTTTGGGTAAAATACATAGATTACATTTTGGTCTTTCTACCAAAGTTTATGAAAAACCTTTTGATCTAGTGTTTAGTGATCTGTGGGGTCCAGCTCCTGTCAAGTCCTCAATGGGTTTCACCTACTACATATCTTTTGTAGATGCTCACACTAGATACACTTGGGTTTATCCCCTAAAACAAAAATCTGAAGCATTGGTTGTTTTTAATCAATTTCATGCCCTTATATCAAACAATTTTCAGTCAACTATTAAAGCTCTTCAAACTGATTGGGGTGGAGAGTTTAGACCTTTCCATCAACACCTTAAAAACTTGGGAATAATCCACAGAGTTGCTTGCCCTCACACCCATCATCAGAATGGTGTTGTTGAGAGAAAGCATCGTCATATAATTGAAACTGGTCTTACCTTGCTTGCTCATACATCTCTACCCATCAAATTTTGGGATCATGCTTTTATCTCAGCTGTGTATCTCATTAATTCTCTTCCTACTGCTGCCTTGAATTTTGAGGTTCCTTCTGTGAAACTACACAAAACACTGCCTGACTACAAGTCATTCAAGGTCTTCGGGTGTGCTTGTTTCCCTTTCCTAAGACCATACAATAATCACAAACTGGACTTTAGGAGCAGTGAGTGTATTTTCCTTGGTTATTCTCCTACTCACAAAGGCTACAAGTGCTTGAACTCATCTGGCAGATTATTTGTCTCTAAAGATGTCCTCTTTAATGAGACAAAGTTCCCTTATCCTATCTGGTACAGTTCATCATCCAACCATGCTACAGCTCACTCTTCTCCTTCCGTCTCTAATTTGATTCCATTGGTTGACTCACATGTCAAGTCTAATGCTCTTGTACGTCCATTGCTCTCACCAACACAGGATTTGAACACTCAAAGTTCCCAAGCATCCAGCAGCAACACCTCATCCACACCATGCACTATAGCACCAGCAGATTCTTCATCATTCTCCAACCATGGTCTGTCTTCTGGAATGTCACCTTCACACAGCAATTCTTCCACCTCTCAGTCAGTCTCAACTCCAGCATCTTCAGGTTCATATTCTCCTATCCCTGTTTCCTTTAGTTCTTCTTCTCCTTCTTCGGTTGATTCTGGTTCAGAATATATACCCTCTGGACCACTCCATATTTCACCTTCTCACACTATTACTACCCGCTCCAAGACTGTTCCCCACTCACAAATCTTGTCCATTTCTCTTGAACCTGTCACAATAAAACAAGCCTTGGCCAATCCCAACTGGTCTGCTGCTATGAAATCCGAAATGTGTGCACTTGTTAGATGTATATAGCTTAGTTTGTTTGTAGTAGGATATTTTTCCTACTACATATAGCAGCTGATTGCTGCTCTCTTTCCTTTCTGTTAGTTTGTTCAAGTTTGTTAGGATTGCTGACTCATCTATGAGTCAGCTTTATGCTCTATATATAGAGCTTGTACTCTCTCTCTCAATATACAATTCATTCTATTGGAAACTCATCTTATAGTTTCTTTTCTCTCTCTCTGGTTTCTCTTTCTATTTCATTCGTATTCTATCCTATTCCTTCAATGAAGGAATTCTTTCATGGTATCAAGAGCTTTATGATCCATAGACAGTAGTCGATCATGTCTTCCGCAACCAACACAGAAGCCAGTGCAGCCAGTCAAAGCAAATCCGTCTCCAAAACCACGATGGAACCTAAACATCCATCTTCTCTCTTCAATTTTCAGATCTCTGCAAGGTTAACAGAAGATAATTATCTCTTCTGGAACCAGATCATAGAACCGATGATTACTTCACATCAACTCCAACGTTTTTTAGTGAATCCAAAGATTCCTCGGAAGTTCGAGACAGAAGACGATCAAGAAAACGGTGATTTTAGTTCTGCATATTCAGAGTGGTTAACACAAGATCAAATGCTTTTGACTTGGTTGTTATCCACTATCTCTGAGCAAGTGGTGAACGACATTCTCCCTGTGAAGCATTCGTTCGAAGCTTGGGAGAATATACACAAGTTGTTCCATGGCGTGATGAAATCCAGATCCAGACAACTCAGATCTGAGTTGAAGACGATGAAGAAAGGTACGAAGACTGCAAGAGAGTACATAACTCGAATCAAAACGATTTGTGACTCTCTTAAATCAATTGGAAATCCAGTCTCAATTGAAGAACATGCTGAGACGATACTTGAAGGATTGCCTTCTGATTACAATCCGTTTGTAATGATGATACATGGACGTGACAGAGCATACTCCGTTGCAGACTTAGGAGTGGAGCTTATGGCTCATGAACAGCTCCTGAACAAGCAGAATGAACAGCTACTGAATGAGGGAGCATCCCTGAACCTCACCCAACGTGCTCAGGTGCAGAAGAAATCGGAATCTGACGAAGAAGACGACTCTGTTTCTGAAACCAGAAAACAGAGTCGAACAGAGCAACCTGCAGAAGCTCATTTCAACAGCACCAGTGGACCATACAGAGGAAGAGGGAGATCCACAATGAGATTTAATCGAGGTAGAGGACGTGGAACTAGATCAAATGTCCATTGTCAGCTATGTTATAAGTTTGGTCATGATGTAAGGGAGTGTTGGCACCGCTTTGAAGAAAACTTCACTCCAAGTTTACCACCACCACAACATACATCATATCCTCAGTTTTTTGTTCATCAGCAGCCCCAACCAGCAAGATCCTTCCAGTACAACAGATCACAGAGCCAACCACAGGCATTTATCTCAACAAAGCCTACTGATTCATCACTTTCACACTCAACTCCACTAGTTGAGTGGGTTCCTGATTCTGGAGCATCAAACCATGTCACTGGTACACCTCAAAACATCATACAAGGTCAACATCTCAGTGGTACTGATCACATTCTAATTGGAAATGGACAAGGTTTATCCATAACAGCCACTGGTTCCTCCTCAATTATATCACCTTTTCATTCGAACTCTTTACTGCATCTTAAGAATTTGCTTTTAGTCCCATCAATTACTAAAAATCTGATCAGTGTCAGTCAGTTTGCTAAAGATAACTCAGTATTCTTTGAATTTCATTCTGATGTTTGTTTTGTGAAATGTCAGGATTCTCATCAGATACTTCTTCAAGGTGCTGTTGGAATTGATGGCTTGTATCACTTTCCAAATTTGCAGCTTACCACAGCTTTTGTTCCTGTTACTAATACTTCTTGTGTCAGCCCTTCTCTATCAACAAGTCTGTCAATATAGTTAGTGCAAGTAGTGACACCAATGTATCTTGTCCCAGTACTAGTACTAGCATCAATAATACAACATGTACTCCAACTGATTCCTTGTATACACTGTGGCACTGTCGTTTGGGGCATCCACATCTTGAGTCTCTTAAAAATGTACTTAAATCTTGTAATATACACATCAATAATAAAATGGCAGAATTTTGTTCATCTTGTTGTTGTGCAAAGTCTCATAGACAATATTCCTCATCATCCAAAACCGAATATACTGCCCCTTTCACCCTTGTCTATAGTGATCTTTGGGGACCATCTCCTGTAAAATCCTCTCTTGGTAATGCATATTATATCTCCTTTGTTGATACTTGTACTCGATACACTTGGCTTTATCCCATAAAACAGAAATCTGATGCTATTTCTATTTTCAAACAATTTCATGCTATGGTAACCACTCAATTTCAGCTGCCCCTAAAAGCCTTACAAACAGATTGGGGGGGTGAATTTCGGGTTTTCACTCAATACCTTAACCTGCATGGTATTATTCGTAGAGTAACATGTCCACACACTCATCATCAAAATGGTGTTGTGGAAAGAAAGCATCGTCATGTTGTGGAGACTGGTCTAGCTCTCCTTTCACACTCCTCTCTTCCAATGCAGTATTGGGACTATGCTTTCTCTACTGCTGTGTACCTTATAAACAGACTTCCTTCCTCTTCCATTAATTTTAAAGTCCCTCATACTGAACTCTTCAAACAGCAACCTGATTACCTCTTTCTTAAGTCCTTCGGTTGTGCCTGTTTTCCTTTTTTAAGGCCTTATAATAAGCATAAAATGGAATTCAGATCAAAAGAATGTGTCTTCCTTGGTTACTCATCACATCACAAGGGCTATATCTGTTTGAGTCCTGATTGCAAAGTTTTTATCTCAAAAGATGTGTTATTTAATGAGTACAGGTTCCCTTTCAAGGAATGGACTACCAAGAAGATCAGTACCACTTCTCAGGCTGCTCCCGCATGCCTTATTCCCTTGCATGTTCAGTCCTCCTGCACTTCAACTGCTGAGATTCCACGCACAGAGGTTGCTTCCAGCATTCCATCACCAGCTCCTGCAACTGTTACTCCAGTAACTAGCTCTCCTAGAAGCAATGCTGACTCATCCAATACTAATGTATCATCTTCTGGTAGCAGTTTTGATAGTCCTCATATTGCAGCTACTCCTGCACTTTCTGATGAATCACCAAGGACTGCATGCTCACCCTCACTGTCTTCGCCAACCAGTACTGCCTCTTCACGTTCAGAATATGCACCATCCACTTCTCTGGGCTCCTCTTCTCCTCCTCGATCAATCATCACTCGGTCAAAATCTTTTGCCAGGAAGAAAAGCTATTGCGTGTAAATGGGTGTTCAAGGTAAAGAAAAATTCAGATGGAAGTCTCAACAAATACAAGGCTCGTCTAGTGGCTAAGGGGTTTCACCAAAGGCCAGGATTTGACTACAATGAGACTTTTGCTCCTGTTATAAAACCTGTCACTGTTCGGGCTATCTTAGCCATTGCTCTTACCTATGGTTGGCATTTGAGACAACTAGATATCAACAATGCCTTTTTAAATGGAGATCTAGAGGAAGAGGTATATATGGTTCAACCTCCAGGCTTTGAATCTGACAACAAGTCTCTTGTTTGCCGTCTTCACAAGTCTCTTTATGGTCTCAAGCAAGCTCCAAGAGCTTGGTTTGACAAATTGAAGACTGCAGTATTGTCTTTTGGTTTCCAAGCAAGCAGGTGTGATCCATCCTTATTCATTTACAAGGCTGGAAGTCTGAGAATTTATATGTTAGTTTATGTGGATGACATAATTCTCACAGGTAACAATGCTTCATTTATGCAGAAGATTATCTCACAGCTCCATTCCTCTTTTTCTCTAAAGGACCTAGGGGACTTGGATTTTTTCCTTGGAATTGAGGTTCAGAGCCTGTCTACTGGTTCTCTGTCTCTCAATCAATCCAAGTACATCAGAGATCTCCTTGCTCGAGTCAATATGCAGGAAGCAAAGGCAATTTCTACTCCCATGGCTTCTAGTTGCAAACTCTCCAAGATTGGCTCTTCTAACTTTGATGATCCTCATTTGTATCGTTCTGTGGTGGGTGCTTTACAATATGCCACCATTACACGACCAGAAATCTCCTTCTCTGTGAACAAAGTTTGCCAATTTATGAGTCAGCCATTAATGGAGCATTGGAAGGCTGTAAAACGCATCCTTAGATATCTACAAGGCACTGCTACTTTTGGTCTTCATTTCCATCCTGTTAAGTCTCCTCATGGATCCTTTCCTCTTACTGCTTATTGTGATGCTGATTGGGGAAGTGATGTTGATGATCGTCGATCCACTTCTGGAGCCTGTATCTTTCTTGGTTCGAACTTGCTTTCTTGGTGGTCTAAAAAGCAACCACTTGTAGCTCGGTCTACTGCTGAAGCAGAATACAGGAGTATGGCACTTGTTTGTGCTGAGATTTTGTGGATTAAATCTCTTTTTCATGAATTGCAGCTGTCTCTATCTGTTCCTCTTATCTTGTGTGACAACTTGAGTGCTGTGGCCATTGCTCACAATCCTATTCTCCATGCTCGAACCAAACACCTTGAATTGGACTTACATTTTCTTCGGGAAAAGGTTGTTGCCAAAGATATAATCATTCAGCACATTCCTGCTGCAGATCAATTGGCAGATTCCTTTACCAAACCGTTGTCATTCTCCATGTTTGCTGCCTTTCGAAACAAGCTCAAAGTGTTGAACTCAACTCAGTCCACCACTGTTGATCTTGTGGGGGAGTGTTAGATGTATATAGCTTAGTTTGTTTGTAGTAGGATATTTTTCCTACTACATATAGCAGCTGATTGCTGCTCTCTTTCCTTTCTGTTAGTTTGTTCAAGTTTGTTAGGATTGCTGACTCATCTATGAGTCAGCTTTATGCTCTATATATAGAGCTTGTACTCTCTCTCTCAATATACAATTCATTCTATTGGAAACTCATCTTATAGTTTCTTTTCTCTCTCTCTCTGATTTCTCTTTCTATTTCATTCGTATTCTATCCTATTCCTTCAATGAAGGAATTCTTTCAGCACTACAAGCTAACTCAACCTGGTCTTTGGTTTCTCTTCCTCCCAACCGAACTGCCATTGGTTGTAAGTGGGTTTTTCGTGTTAAAGAAAATTCCGATGGCACCCTCAACAGGTATAAGGCTAGGTTGGTGGCCAATGCTTTCATCAACAAGCTGGGTTTGATTACACAGAAACTTTTTCCCAAGTGGTTAAGCCTATTACTATCCGAACTATTCTTACTATTGCTATCTCCTTTGGCTGGACATTAAGGCAACTAAATGTCAATAATGCCTTTCTCAATGGCACTCTTGATGAAGAAGTGTACATGCAACAGCCTCCTAGCTTTGAGTCCCCCAATAAATCTCTGGTCTGTAAGTTACATAAAGCCCTTTATGGCCTAAAACAGGCACCAAGAGCTTGGTTTGATAAACTCAAGACATCTCTACTGCATCTTGGATTTATTGCTAGTAAATGTGATCCTTCACTGTTCATCTACAGGAAGTCAGCACAATGTATATTTCTCTTGGTTTATGTTGATGATATAATCATTACAGGCAATGACCCCAGCTTTATTCAGATTCTTATTCAGAAACTTAATTCTGAGTTTGCTCTCAAGGACCTTGGGATTCTCGATTTCTTTCTTGGTATTGAGGTTCAGAGAACACCCTCTAGAGCATTGATTCTTAATCAGTCCAAATATATTAAAGATTTTCTTGGTAGAGCTCACATGGCCGAAGCCAAAGGTGTTTCTACACCACTTCAATCTGGCTGCAAACTCTCCAAATATGGGTCCAATTACTACTCAGATCCATCCTTCTATCGCTCCATTGTTGGGGCCCTCCAATATGCTACACTTACTAGACCTGACATCAGCTATTCGGTTAACAAAGCTTGCCAATTTATGGCTCAACCTCTTGAAGAGCATTGGGCTGCAGTCAAGAGAATTTTACGTTATTTGAATGGCACCCTGCATCATGGTATGCTGTTGCAGCCATGTCATCCAAGTCACTTATTCTCTATAACTGCATTTTGTGATGCCGATTGGGCTAGTGACCCGGATGATAGACGGTCAACTTCAGGAGCATGTATCTTTTTTGGTTCTAACTTGGTGTCATGGAGGTCCAAGAAGCAAAATTTGGTTGCAAGGTCTAGTACTGAGGCTGAGTACCGTAGCCTTGCTCTAGCTACAGCAAAGGTTCTTTGGCTCAAGTCTCTTCTTCATGAGCTCCAAATTCAGTTTGGCACCCTCTCATTCTGTGTGATAATCTGAGTGTTGTCTCTCTGTCTCACAATCCTGTCCTTCATGCTAGGACAAAGCATATGGAATTGGATATATTTTTTGTACGAGAACGTGTTATTGCTAAAGAAATCCAAGTCTGCCACATTCCTTCCTTGGATCAAGTTGTTGATACTCTTACTAAAAGCTTATCTGCATCCAGGTTTGCTGTTTTAAGGAACAAACTCAAGGTGGTGGACTCTCTTAGTTATCTCCATCCACCCTGAGTTTGAGGGGGCATATTAGAATAGATGAGGTGTACAGCTATAAAAGCTGTACACAGGGGTAATATTGTAATTAGCCATAAGGTCATTTCTGTAATTAGCATCTTGTTCAGTTTAGCTAACTGATTCTGGTTGTAACAGAACCAGATGACGTGGCATATTCTTAGGTCTATATCAGACCATTGTGTAACACATGTAATGCATCGAATCACTTTACTCTCTTTCTTCCTCTCACTTTCGTTCTCTCTTCTCTCTCCTCCATGACTTCTTTGAAAGTCTAACAGATTTATTCATTTGATAGGTTACAAACACGAATGGATCCTCTCACGAGTTATTTAACATAACCATATCATGTGAGCGGATACTAACCATTAATAAACAAATCAATGGTGATGAGAGACGAAAGAGAAAAATATTACAATAGGGAATAACAAAATCATTTTCATTGATCTGTTCATGAATGGTTATGATCCTCTCACATGATATGGTTATTTTAAATAACACATAAAATTATCTACTCCGCGAACATAATTTGGTTTGTATTAAGCAATTCATAACCAATTATCAGAGTTCAAAATACTTTGACAAATGTTTCAAACATTTTGTAATGAGTTTCACCCATTACGACCCTCTTTAGATTGAAAAAAAAAAAAAATTGAAAAAAATAAGTTCCACTTTGGCGCCTGATTTTAAGCATCATTTTTTACAACTTGACGTCGGAATAAACACTGTTGAAAACACAGTAAGAACTAACCACAACAAGTGCGGTTATTCTATTGTAAAGAATGTGCTATTATGTTTATATTCCTCTAACCTCACATCTTTTTAACGAAATAACCACTATCTACAGGAGGTTATTCTTCTGCGAAATAATTAATTTTGAATGTACATACAACACCAAAATGGAATGTGGTGCCTAATATGGAACCTGCTAATAGTTCTCCCAAAAAATAAAAAAAGGGAATTGATATGCACGCAGAAGCAAGTACACCTGAAAAGATAAAATATGGATACAACGGAAAAATTGGTGTAAAGAACCAATTCAACCCAAAAGTTTAAGCTGTAAGGTGAGGGCACGCCACCTCACGAGAGCCCATTGGGCTTGAAAGATGGATGATGCATCAGGTCCAGCCTACCTGTGCTAAGAAATTCCACAAGAGAAAGTGGGAGCGGTGAGGATTGAACCCAAGACACGAGGCTCTGATACCATGTAAAGAACCAGTTCAACCTAAAAGCTTAAGTTTTAGGGTGAGGGTCTCTTTAATGGTTTATATTATAAACTCTAACAATCGGTATATCAGAGCTTCTTGGGTTTTATGATTCTAGAAAAGTGGTATCCTACCAACCATTTGACTGTCCCTCAAAAGTATTTCACAAATCAAAGGCAATACAAGCAAAGCTAGTTACCACTGATTATTAAAATTTGCAACTTACTAGAGTAATCTAAACTGATATATTTACACCCTACAACAGTCTGATTAAGTTAAAATATTACAAAATTATAGACATTTATGGAATTTTAGTTTAGAGCAGAAAAGGCTTTTTCTTTTGTCTTCACTAATCAATATATTTACAATCCTCAAGTATACCCAAAAACCATTCAGCAAATACATGAGGATAGTGACACCATTGCTAAAGTCCAAAAAAATCATGATGAAAAAATAAGTCAATGAAAACACAAAGTAGATGCATTTCGTAATCACAAATCTAATGAAAATTTGACAAAGTATAAATGTATTTATTAACCAATTCAAAAGCATAAGCTCACAGCAAAGTTTTTAAATACTGGAAAGACGCTGAAATTCAGTTTGGTTTAGTACTTCGATATTTCTGAACAGTCCATAGAGAATTCGAGTGATATATCTACTCCGGATATAATTGCTATTTAAGAGAAGATGAAGCCACCTGATATGCAACTAATTTTAACGCAGCATCTGAAGACTTAGGCTTGGTAGGTCGCACACCCAACTTACGCCTACACTCGACAGCACCACAGTGGCAATCTTGATCTGCACCAAATTGAACAAACCTGCTATATAGTTAGAAACTCAGAATCCACCATAACTGCCATTACTAGCATCATTTTGGAGACACCAAAGACCCCAAAACTTTCCAGAGGCATATCTATTAATATAGAAGATATAGTTCAATTATAAGGGTGTAATAAAAGAAATAGGCAAGTGAAGTGCTCATACTGGTAATCATAAGTCAGATGCTCGCCCTTCTGTATGTCACGAGTTGCAAATATGCCAATTCTGGTTTCACCATCAATTATCCTTAAGACGGGGAAAAAAAGAAAAATGCACTTGTTAGACGAAGTGCTTACCTACTCTATCAAATAATGTTGGATAACATAACAAATATTACTCCAAGATCATATGAATAAAAAAATTAGTAGTCAACCATTTCTGCATCTCAGTATTGGGGCAGCAACTATGATTGATATATCGTGATTTGTTTCCCTTATATGTAGCATCTATCACCATATCTCGATTGATTTCACATAAGTAAAAGTTAGTTTCCCCACGACGTTTCATATCCCAAAGCCTATCTTCACATGTTTGGTCATTGATGACTATAGAAAGAGCGAACATTCATAAGTAGGTTTTAAAAGAATAAAAAAAAAAAAAAAATCTCATTTTATAGATGTAGATAGGCAAAACAATTATCCCACCTTCTCCAACATATTCAATAACAAATTCCCCAAGCTTGATATCTTCATCCGCCACAATTCCAGAACCACATTTCTCAGTCTACAAGAAATACATTAAAACTCAGTATGTTAAGTGTAGATATTACGAGAGAAATGCAAGTGATTATATGATTTCAAAAAACCTAGATAGAATATCAGCATAGATCTGTATATGTGTACAAAAATAAGGTCGGGGTATTGGGATGATAGAGAAGTGCTGCTGATAATGGGGAGGAAAATCAGGAAAGTGGATTCAGAAAGGAATATAATAATCAATTTTATTGAATTTACCTTTATAACCACATAGTTTTTAGAATAAACCCTTAATTTGGTCCTCCAAAGATTGGAGTGTTGCCACATTAGTACTCCAAGGTTTTTATCACCAAATTAGTCCTTCAAAGATTAAAGTGTCATTCATTGTATTAGTTTTCCAAAAAAAAATTTACCAAGTTAGTCCCTCATAGGTACAAAATTGTCACCAAATTTGTCCTTTTATGTCACCACTTTAGTCTTCCATTGGTAATGATTATGTATATTTACTAATTTGGTGAAAAATTCTTTGCATGACTAATATGGTGATACTTTAATCTTTGAGGAACTAATTTAATGACAACAATCTTTGAAGGACTAATGTGACGACACCTTAAGAAAGACCAAATTGAGAGTTTACTCCAGTTTCAATGAGTTGGTTTAACAAAAATGAATAGAATAAGGATAAAGGAACTTTCACGACAAAAAGAAGGCAGGTACCTCCTGTAATAGTAAAGATATTCATTGCAATATGAACACAAATTTAAGATGGAGCACATGAAGAGTACCCAAATTGGATGACCATGCCCAATACAGTGTACAAGCAAAACCAAGCTAACATTTCAAATGTCTCTAAATAGAATCCTTATTTTGGAAGAGAAAATACTGAAAGAAACTTATATTATAAAAAAAAAAAAAAAACCCAATTATACCTTAACCAATTTCATCTTTTTCGGTGGACGATGCTGAAATGGTTTGTTAAGACAGGAGCTCCCACATTTACAGCCTGAAGAACAGCTAGACAGAAGCATCCTATAGGGAATGTCAACATAATGAATGAATAATAGGACTGCAGATTTATGTTGATATATTTGCATCTGTAATAATATACTGTAAAAAAGCGGAGCCTTTGTGCGCTAAATAAAACAAACAAAATCTATACTAGATGCAGCAGCAAATTCTAGAAAAAATAACTTTTCATTTTAAACATAACACCACTGCACCAGGGCTAATCACCAGTGTGATAGCCCAAGGAAATAGCCCTTTCAGCCAGGGAACAAGTTTTCATAGTATTTTTTTAAATTTATGGAACCAAATCAATCAAAGCTACACCACCCTATTTTTTTTATGTTTTTGGGGGGTTTGAAGAATGTGACATGATTTCTATGCCATACTCAGCTTGGGAAAAATTCTTGCTCAGGGTTCAGGTCAGTCAACAATGAGAATAATAACATTGTCAATAATAATGATAATGATGAATTGTATCTGATATTATTCTAATATCAGAATTAGCATATGCTTAAGCAATCCCTTCTTAATCCACTTCTATATAGCCCACACAGACACAAAAAGTAATATATTTCTGAATTAGCATATGCTTAAGCAATCCCAACTTAATACACTACTATATAGCCCATTGAAACACAAATACTCACTCAGATTCACAGACACAAAAAGTAATATATTTCCGAAAAATGGTGATTTTGGACGGTTGCCTGCTGATGATAAAATTTATAACCAAAGTACATGAAGATAGATTCAGGAACATTACTAACAACGGAGTAGGCATGTACTAGAAATGAGCATAAACAAATGAAAAAATGCCGTAAGGTACATGCATATGGAATACTTACCCACAGTGGCAATCTCTACCACATACGCTAGTAGATCCAGTTGAAGGAGTACACGAACAGAAAATGCCATCATCATCAAACCGTCTCTTGACCTTCTTAGTGACATATATATCTAAAACTCATAAGAATCAACAAAAGAAGATTATCTAAAACTAAAGGACAGGTAAAAGACACACCAAGCATAATAGTATCAAATACTTCAGAAGAAATAAGGAAATTACAAACTGAAGATTGCAGATTTGTTGGGTCAACATACATAAAGACAGTCATAAAGAAAAGGCTACACTGTGCTACATGAGATATTCAGTTATTGTTAACATTACTGAACAACATGTATAAAGGATACTGCGTTTTATATAGGTGTACGTTGGCTTTGACTTCGACTTATTAAATGAATCTGGAAGTTCAAAGTCAACAGGTTCCCCAAGCTCCATGACCAACTTGTTGAATACAGATCCAAAACGATCCTGCTCAGAATTCTGTCCAAAAGAAAAGGCAAAGAATTCACTAAACAGCCCAAACGCAATTTAAAAAGAGGAATTCTCACTGACTAGGATTCTCATAAGCACGATAGAAAAAGACTACTGTAACATATTTTCAAAAAAGTAAAATTTAGGCAACCCTATCAAAACAAAAATATATTGTTTAATTAAAAAGGTCATCTTAAAAAGAAACTTAACGAGATATAAACAGCAAGATGAAAGAAATTGAAATAGGAGCTACTTTGTACATTAACTTCTGTTGCAAACAGTTGCCACAAGAGTACAATGCTTAATTATATTTATATAGAGCAAACCCCGTTGCACAAGGCTATCCCAAACTTTGCGAGGATATGGGTGAGGGTGATTGTACACAGTCATGCCCTTGCATTTCTACAAAGAGACTATTTCCAAAACTCAAACCTGTGACCTTTCAATCACAAAAGAGCAACTTTACCGCTGCTTCAAGGGTCACACCCCAATGCTGTAATTCTGGGAAAAAAAAATTAATTCCCATGTGTCACAGACTAAGACCAAGTTCTTAAAGAGGCAAAAAGGGTTCATAAATTTCAATAGTGACCTAATTTAAATTCAAAAGGAAAGGAGAAGCCTAAAAAGACGTTTTACTCCTTTACCAATAGTTGACTTTATAGATAATATGCATACGGAAATTAATAGTAAATTCTTCCAAACTAACTTCTCAGCACTTTGCCAGGGGAATACTATAATTCAAATAAACTCTCGCAAATAAATCCAAATATGATAGATTGCATTGCATGATTTTAAAGAATTACAGAAAAGGACTAATCAAATGTATTACAACACCAAACAACCTTTTTCATGGCAGGCATGGAATCTGATAGAGGACTCGATATTCCTATGTGATCAGAGCATGGTTCTCAGTTTCTCAAAAGAGGCTCAAACAAAAAACTGGATATTGAAAATCAATCCCACAAAACCGATATACAAGACTTACTTGATTTCTTCAAAGGCATATTTTGCCTGCAACATGAAAAACAATTTGTCAGCTTTATGTAAAGTGATTAAAGGCATCAAAATTTATCTTTATGTTGAGGTTTAAATAAAAAATATGCATAAACAGATTTTTCTTACACATGTTCATGCGACGGCAGACGATAATATAACAGTGTGAGCAGAAGAAAGATGTTTCAAAACTTGTTCCTTCTTCTAGACTGTCAAACAAGTCAGAATAAAGAAACTGATGAGGACAATCCAAAATGGATGGTTCAATAACAAACATCAACAACATCAACATCAACATCACCTTTATCCCAAATTAATTGGGGTAGGTGGTAGATGAACCCACGTGAAAGATGTAAAACGGTTGAAAATAAATAAATAAATAAATAAATAAATAAAAAATAAATAAACATATAAACCAATATACATGTACAAACATCCAAAACAGATTCCTAACAATCCCAAACAGTCCTACTCCCAGCACCAACTTTTTTTTATTGAGAGCCATAATGTTTTATTTCGTCTATCTCATCTTTAATCTATCAAAGGGAACTTTTGGTGTCACAAGAAATAATTTAAAATGACAGTAAATTGTTAAACTGGTCTCAAGTCTCAGCCATCCCATCTCATTTCTTTGGAAGTATTTATAACTGGTGATAACCACTCTTTGTCTGTTACTTGATTTTAAAATCTTGAATGTAGAAGCAGTTGTGACTCTCACCATGGCATTTGACAATTCATACTCTTAAAAAACCAATTGCTTTAATATACACCATTATTCCCACAAAAATAAAATAAAATAAACAATGTTTGTCTCACTTTAAAGTCCAATTCTTTCACCTTCTGTTGGCATGGAAGGAAAAGAAAATGGAAGAGGAAACAAAGTTCAGAGATTTTAAAAATGAGATCAACTAATATGAAATCCTACATACATAACAGGAAAATTCTACATATCCGTTCACCCAAACAAGAGATGATTTATCAAAGAAAAAATAAAATAAAATAAACTAAACAATTGAAAAATTCAAACTTTTCGTTTCCCCCGTTTTCTTTCTCTGGACAGAAACACAAAACAGTGCGAGATAACCACTGAAGGAACTAGAATTATAAATTAAAACAGAAAAGAAAGAAAGATGGTCACGCACACTCACACACAGCATTAGTAAAAATTCAATTTTGACGAAAACCCACGAAAGATTGTCGTAAATGGTAGAGGGAACAGTAAAGAAACTTGAAATTCACAAAAGGGTTGGAATGGAATCAGCAAGAATCCAGAAGGGAATTGTAGAATCAGAACAAGTAAAGTGAAACACAGGGGTAAAATGGGAATCTACAAAATCCAGAGAGAGAGAGAGAGAGAGAGAACCTGGAATGGTGTTAAGAGAAGAAGAGAAAGTGAGTATCTGGAAATCAAATGGAATTGGATTTTGTACGTAATTATATTAACCAACTCAAACTGACTTGTTGATTCGCTATGATGCCTTCAAAGTTCAAAGTACAAACCTCAAACATCATCACAAAAAAAAAATAGGGTTTTTTTTTTCTACCCTAAATACAACTTTGGAAGAGTAAATTGAAACGAACGGTTAGAAATTTAAAAAAATAAAATAAAATAAAAAGAAAAATAAAAAAAGGAATTTAATGAAATATTTTTGTTTATAAGGAAATAACAGATAATTTAATATTCTTCTGCTTTTTAAATTTCAAAATCTTTCTGTTTCGGGTAACTGTATTGTATGACGCTACATACTCAGTCTTGTCGTCTAGGTGGAACAACACATACATATTAAAAGCTATTGCACATAACAACTTAAAACAGTTCATACCCAAGCCACGAATCCATACAAGCTCCCAGTCCAAAAAAAGCAGATTCAAAATATGTTTTGAACCACTAATTATGTCAATATTTAAACTCTACAAACTCACGTCATAAACTACAATTTCCATTTACGTTTTACGCATTTAGACTTTCTACAATGCCACAAGCCCCTTAATCCCTTAGGTTCTGTCTTAACTATTTGTTAAAGAAGTTCTACTTCATCAATCCAGGGTCCACAAACCCATAACAACCTTCTATATGAAGAGTACAGAAACTGTTCATCGAAAACCCAGAATATCCGGATATTCGTCGGGGCAATATCTGGATATCCATATCTGGATATCCATATTCGGATATCGGAGACCTCGTATCCCGATATCAATATCCGGATATTTTGTGACAAAATTTATTTCTACATTTCGCGTAACAGTCGCAATGGGATCATAGGACCCATCAAAATAAGGTGGCTTATGCTTACGGAAAGCATTCAGCCGGCGGTCAATCGCGTCTCTACATCCTCCGCAGGCTTATGAAAAGCCTGCATCACCCTAGTCAGGTGGCTGCCATCTCCCATATGGCTCTGACTCTCGTCCTGTAGACTGGGTGGAGGTGGTGGCGGAGGGAACTGACCCTCAGGACGACCAACCCTCATCTCCTCCAACATGACCCTCATCATGGTCATGTTCGCCTCAAGAACATCTTCGGTGGCTTGCTGGTTCGCCTCTCGAACGACGTCCATCATCGTCTGGTTGGCCAATCTAGCGGCCTCCTGATCGGCTAGTCTAGCCGCCTGCATCTCAGCTAATGCAGTCAGTTACCGGTTCAGGTTGAGCCACGGTCTATTCGGTTTCTCTTAGGTATTACCATGAATTTGCACAAGTTACACAAATAATATTTGTTTACTCCCATATAATTATGAGTTTATCATCTATCATTTAACATAACCACAAAAAATTTCCTACACACACAACATTTTGTGGGGCCCGCACCCAAAAAAATAAAA